>JAVTVY010002301.1:0-32984 GCA_036873755.1 Hanleya hanleyi
AGATACAATACATATCACGAATCGTTAGATTCTTGATATGTGCTTTAGAATAAGTTAACCAGAAGACTATACTGTGAAGCTATGTGACTCTGTCAGTGTGTCGGCACCTCTTCTCACTTCCCTTATATGTGTTGTAATTTTTACGTGTATATGGCGAGATTCGGCTGGTGGGCGTTTCGTCTCCGAGGCCCGCCCGCTGTACAGACCTTTTGATCTTTGATATATGTTGGCATTTGTGGGAAGTTGATGCTGGGTCGACATCGGGCCTTACAGACTAGTCTTTTGTGTTAATTGCCGTCATTTACATCTGACGACGATACAGCTCACCAATCTCCAATGTACGAGTTGTCACAGCGAAACAGCTCACCAATTACCAGTATACGAGTTGTCAGAGCATTTCCATCATAGCTCTCTAGATTTGTATCTAATACCGTTTATGCCGGTGCTAGGGGCCGTGTGGTCATATTATCCAAGTTGCCACATGAACAGGTACAATAAAAGCGTACCTGAGATACAACACATATCACGAATCGTTAGATTCTTGGTATGTGCTTTAGAATAAGTTAACCAGAAGACTATACTGTGAAGCTATGTGACTGTCAGTATGTCGGCATCTCTTCATACTTCCCTTATATGTGTTGTAATGTTTAGCTGTATATGGCGAGATTCTGGTGGTGGACGTTTCGTCCCGGAGGCCCGCCCCCTGTACGGACCTTTTGTACTTTGATATATGTTGGCATTTGTGGGAAGTTGATGCTTGGTCGACATCGGGCCTTACAGACTAGTCTTTTGTGTTAAATGCCGTCATTTTTATCAGATGACGATACAGCTCGCCAATTGCCAGTGTACGAGTTGTCGCAGCGACACAGCTCACCAATTACCAATATACGAGTTGTCAGAGCATTTCCATCATAGCTCTTCAGATTTGTATCTAATACCGCTTATGCCGGTGCTAGGGACCATGTGGTCATGTCATCCAATAACAGGTATGTGCTTTAGAATAAGATAAGCAGAAGACTATACTGTGACGCCATATGGCTCTGTCAGTATGTCGGCATCTCTTCCCACTTCCCTCATATATGTTGTAAGGAAATACTTGCCAGACACTCCTAAATTGAGGGACGGACTGTGTCAGACAGTCTATCAGGTTTTGACTAAAGGCAATAACTATCAGTCTGTCAGCACTCGTTGAGAGCTTGCTCAACGAGTGCTGACAGACTGATAGTTATTGTCTTTAGTCAAATGCTTTAATCCCATGCTGTATGCATCAACAGAGACACACACATGAAAAATCAACGCATGTGAAACACCAGTGCACAAGGTACCGCTAACACGTCAACTCAACATGTGGATGAAGCTGCAGCACCAGAAAGAACATCGGAATCCATTGAGCTAAAGTGCACTGCGTAGCTAAAGTTACCACATTGCCACTGATCTTTTAATCAGGGTGTGAATAAACATATCCAAAATAATCCCCGAATTTGATCAGACATAATGCTTCACAGCGAGCATTTGACCAAACAAGGTCAAGGCTTGACTGATGTCTGACTGTTATTTCAGATCCTGTGTCATGAAAACCGGGATGACAAACACCAGTGCATAGCTCGATGGGGATTCAATAGTGAGGACACAGGCAGCGTCATAGCACAAACTCCCTGACCCTCTGTCTCCAACGTGGATTGCCCCGTCATTCTCTCCCCTTGTTAAATCAGCCCTCACAATTCTCACAACTCTCTTCGGCAAAAAACTCATGTAGCATCCAAGTAACTTCTATTTAACACCATGTTAACAATTGACAAATGATGCGGCCAACTGTGATGGCGGTTAACACGCAGATAAAGTTTAACCCAATCCACCATTCCACAACCCCATTCACTCCACACTTTCACTCAAGCCATTCTCCTAACCCCCTAAAAATTTGAACATATCTCCATCACACCGCTCACAACTCACATTGTACATTTTCCCAACAAAATCACATGTTCACCCAACACACCAACTGTTCTAAAATAGATACACACACAACTCTACTGAACACTCAATCTGCCAAAAATAATCATTCTAAAATATAGGCCCACAAATCAAAAATCAATCAACAACCCATAACCAACACCCCATATCATTATTCAACATCCACACATATCACATATTTCTTGTCCGACATTTTATCATTTTTTTATCTTTCCCCCAAACCAAAAAAAACCTACACAACATCAAACCAAAACGTCACATCACCTAAATCAAAATACAAAGACATCAACTGTGCTAGATGGCACCACCTGCCAATGCCCACTGCCAATCTGCATTGCCCCCCAATATTACCAATGCTGAAAGAGAACTAAACTAAGGCACTGTCCAAACCTGTCATCATGCATTAGCATTTCACTGCAGGAACCCCCATGTTTCCAATGACCAGGGCCTTCTTCCTAAAATCAACAACACAGCCGTAAACGGCCAGAAAGTCCGAGCCCAGTAACAAATCCTGAACCATCGGGCCTACAATCATGTCTCCAAATCAATTAAACTCTGCAGCAGAAAGGGGAACCTGTCAAACTAACATTCCCATACTGGCCATACCCTGAAATGCACCAGTTAGCTTAATGGGAGTGGATGACACCCCTGTCATCCCTAACTTTTCAAATAAGTCCCGATTCCTGACTGCAACCTGAGCAGCAGTATTTACTGTAGCACCCATTGGAACTGACCCGACCCTGACCGAAACTACCATTTCCCCCTCCCGAGTTCGGCTCACGTTGAGCCCACGGATACCCTTTCACTGCTAAATGAACACATCTATAAGCAAAATCAGCTAAAGTGTCATCGGCCCCTCGCTCCTCCACCTGCAACCGATGTCGGATAGCTTGAGGAGGCTCAAGATCGCCATACCGTTCGTCAAAGGCTTCAAATTACAAGCGTCTAGTCCGTCATTCATAATCCAGCCGTCGTCCATTAGAGAATATCCGCGTCCATAATCCAAAGACCTATTCCATATTCCATATAACAGTATTAGCACCAAATTCAAAAAGACAATCATAGTATACATAAACATAGGCGTGTTTCCTGCAAGAGAGAAGCGGTCAACAGTTTTCAATGATGCCGGCAAGACATCATGATGTTCCAAAAATATCAAATCCGTATCGCTGATCAGTATTCTTAATCCATAATATTCGTTGTAAAGTCGTCATCTAAAGAATGATGTTTCTCAGTCACGCTTTGATTGTGACTGTTCATATGAGTACCATGAGGATCTTGAAGTACATGGGTTCATACGGCCCCTAGCCCCGGGTTAAGCGGAATTAGACACAAGTTACGAAACGTAGCGCCATAGATCTTGCACGCTACGTTCGTATTTTGCTATCATCAAAATAATTACAAACCGCTTTCGGTAAGAAAGAGTAATACTTGATGGTCTTGCCATGCATGCACTCAGTCAAACGCTTTAGAGATTTTGCCTTACTCCACTTCCGATCTTGGACTTCTAATTCAAATTCAATTTTAGGTGGAAACCAACCTTTAGCATCGCCGGAAAAAAAACTAATGTTTTCGGAAGTGGACGGCTGCTGCTACGCGTAGGAGGTGACGCTGAAGGGCGACAGGCACATGATGTTAAAGGGCTACGGCTACGCCAGCATACTCGTGGAGGACCACGGATAAGTCGAAGCGATCTCAAACTCGCTTTATGTTGCCTGATAGGCCACGAAACGTTTGACCCAAGTAAATTATCTTCCTTGTCCTCCTAACAATGTGCAATGCCAGAATGATCAATGGGTGGAGAGGAATGGCTACCCTTCCACAAACACTTCCCCGAGTTTTCCACCCTCTGATAATACCCTGACCCCTCACAAGCTTTCATGTGGCCGTATGAGCCCATGTACTTCAAGATCCTCATGGTACTCATATGAACAGTCACAATCAAAGCGTGACTGAGGTACATCATTTTTAGATGACGACTCTATAACGAATATTATGGATTAAGAATACTGATCGGCGATACGGATTTGATATTTTGGAACATCATGATGTCTTGCCGGCATCATTGAAAACTGTTGACCGCTTCTCTCTTGCAGGAAACAAGCCTATGTTTATGTATGCTTTTGTCTTTTTGAATTTGGTGCTAATACTGTTATATGGAAATGGAATAGGTCTTTGGATTATGGACGCGGATATTCTCTAATGGACGACGGCTGGATTATGAATGACGGACTAGACGCTTGTAATTCATCACCCCTGTATCCTTATAATGTGAGTGCTGGGTACCCTCACCAGCATTACATTCCCCACTCCCCCCACCAGCATTACATTCCCCACTCCCCCCCCCCAACCCCGGATTTTGCACAACATTGACCACAGACATTTTTTTCTGTTCAACATTACCCATTGACAGCCTAACAGCACCACCACAGGCCTGCACTAAACTAGCATCAGCCCGCACCTCTCTAACCATTGGACTAGTCCCCTGGCCTTGCACCGTTGTCATAATCATTTCGGCTTGTTCCCCCACTGTTCCTAACTGAGTATTCAGCCCTGTCAATTCTGCTCCCACCCAGTTCTCCAATTTACAAACCTGACCAACACATTCTGTGTGGTTAGTTACCAGCTGACCGATTCTGGGAACACATTCTTTCAAGCTCTGAGAGAGCCTCTCGTCATCAGAGTCCCTTTCCCACCTCAAATTTCGTATATGATTTTCCATCTCGGTTCGCAATTCTCCTACATGTTCCTTAATTAATTCCGAAACATACTCGGGACAACTGGAAACATCTACCCCTGTAATAAGAGAATTCTCCTTCAATGAATTCTCCTGGACTTATTCAATATGTGCTGTCAATACGTCTACTGATATCAGTTCTGTCATGGTGTGAATTGCGAGACTCCACAATAATGCAAATGAAATTATCAATTACAAGCGTCTAGTCCGTCATTCATAATCCAGCCGTCGTCCATTAGAGAATATCCGCGTCCATAATCCAGAAGACCTATTCCATATTCCATATAACAGTATTAGCACCAAATTCAAAAAGACAATCATAGTATACATAAACATAGGCTTGTTTCCTGCAAGAGGTCAACAGTTTTCAATGATGCCGGCAAGACATCATGATGTTCCAAAAATATCAAATCCGTATCGCTGATCAGTATTCTTAGTCCATAATATTCGTTGTAAGGTCGTCATCTAAAGAATGATGTATCTCAGTCACGCTTTATTTGTGACTGTTCATATGAGTACCATGAGGATCTTGAAGTACATGGGTTCATACGGCCCCTAGCCCCGGGTTAAGCGGAATTAGACACAAGTTACGAAACGTAGCGCCATAGATCTTGCACGCTACGTTCGTATTTTGCTATCAGCATGCGATATGTATGGCCAAATTTGAGAAACTTTGAGTGGAGGCGCTTGGTGGAATAGCCCTGTTTTATAAGTTTCTGCAACAATGTTTTGTGACGTTGATTAAAATCGTCACATTTAACACAGGATCTAGCAAATGCTACTAAGCGAGATATGTATAGCCATATGCAGGTCCCACTGGAATATTACTGTCCAGAAAGGGATAGTTTACGATGTCGAAATTGTAATCATCTCTTTTGTCATAAAGTCGACGAGAGGGAATGCCCGCTTCATTTTTATAGAGATAGAGATCTAAATAAGATGTGCCTGTAGGGCTATCTGTAGTTTCCTTGAAATCCAGTGAAGGTGGATATATATCCTTCACTGCGTCATTTATATAGCGATTATCCACAGCGAGAAGATCGTCTATATAGCGTTTGGTGAATGAGAAGGAACGGGCTTTGAATGGATCGGTTTTTGAAAGCGCCTGCATATAGTCATATTCATAAGAGATCAGATACAGGTCAGCCAACAGTGGTGCACAATTAGTAGCCATTGGAATACCTATATGCTGCTGATATATTGTGCTGCCAAATTTCACATAGATATTTTTAATGAGAAATTCTTGCAACTCTATAAACAAAGAAACATCCCATGAATGATATCTCTTGTATGTATTCGAGCTAAAGAATGCGTTATGGCTTCCGACATTAATATATCTACGATCAGTTTTCTTGAACACAGATACTATTAATGAACTTATACGGTCAATAAGGTCCTGATGAGGGATTGTAATATAGAGAGTCGAGAAATCCCATGTGGATACATGTCTGTACGGTATGTGACCTTTAGCATCAAGTTCCTCCGTAAGACATTTTGAGTTTTTCAATATCCACATACATTCAACGCCAGAGCTCTTAGAAATAGTGGGGCAATACCTTTCCCAAAATGTTTTTACCTCCTGAAGGGCCCTCGTCAATAGGGTTGAAAGTAGCTTGGTGGTGCAGCTTCTAGAACCAGCTATGAATCTAGTTTTGTATGGTGATTTATGCATTTTGGGAGTCCAGTATATTTTTGGTATGTCGTTATGATTGGTTGGAAGACAAATACCTCTTTCCCTGAGAAACTTTTGAGATTGTTAAATAAATCTTCCAGAGTAAATGCAGTTTGGGAGTAAGTAGACGTATTTGATGAAGATATGTCTACACTCAATTCTTTAACCAGCACCTGGTAATAGTAATATTTACAAATGAATATTATATTATTCGGAGCTTTGTCTGCTGGGACTATGACGAATTTACTCTGGAGATTTGCTAGAACTTCTTGTGAGTTGAGGTTTCTCAGTACTTGTTTTACTTGGGGAAGAGTACTTCTGTCAATATGGCGGATTGTTTCAACGACTTTGCTCTTGGTGAGGTCCAGCCAATCAGCGAGTACTGTAGGTTCAACTTTTTCTCGCTCAGACCAATCAATAACGTACTGTTCTAATGCAGACAGGACTATCTTCTGGTCGGCCTTCATATTTATTCTTCTTGGCTCACTATATTTGGGTCCTTTCATCAGGAGTAATTTCGGATCCTTATCACTCACCACATCAAGGTCACCAGTCACAATATGTTTGCATGGTGTATAGATAAAGTTCGACAATTCACAATCACAACTATAGCCTCCTGACGTGTATAAGTTCCAGTCAAACTCCTTGACAGCATTGAAGTAATTGAATATTTTGGTGGCTATAGATTTAGTATACTTATATGAAATGCAAGGAGGTTCTGTGAACTTGAAATAGTTTGGTACAGCGTTGCGTACCTCTGGGTCATTCAGGATTCGAGGTAAATTAATGATGTCCAGTCCTTTATCTAAGTAGTTGAGTTTCAAGTTTCGATTATGTTCACTGGACGATACAACCAAACATACGCTATATCTTGACATACTTTACTGATTTTTGATGGTATTATATTTCCTGAAGACGCAGATTGTTGTATATCTCTGGCTATTTGATTTAAAGCTCTCAGAGGTAACGCATACAAAACTGTACGTAAGCTATGTATACTATTGGGTGCGTTAGTTAAACCCACTAAGTAATTTAAAGTGATATGATCGTGAATCATCGAACTGTTAAACTTTCGTCAACCATGGCTGCGTTGTCTCCCTTGATGGGGTTTAAATAGTTGTGTAATGTTGGATATATTTGAGCGGCGGTTTGTAGCATTGCCGAACCTACTGACATTATCATTTAAACCAAACGGAAACACTGACCCAAGTTCTAGCATCCAGAATAATTCCCGCTCCCGGATTTTTCTCTCAAATTCAAAGGGGGAATCCTTAGTAGATCGATAGACGACGTCTATGATCTGAATACTAAAGTTATCCCAGCCATGGTCGGGTCCAGAAAAATGTCTACCTATAAGCAATTGCTTTTTCCTAACGGATTTTCTGTGACCGTTCACCCTAATATGGAGTCTTTGGGTGGTCTTGCCAACATACTGTTGACCACACTTCTTACAGGAAACTAAATAAATACAGTTTGTAGTAGAACAACTAAGATCAACATACGAGTTAGCAGAATATGAGTTACCAGTTAACGCGGAACTAAATGAAGCTGACGTATTAAAGGGTGGACACGTGAGACATCCACGATGTCCACACTTAAAATTTTTGAAATTATTACATGTAGAATTCGGTGCTAAACAATCATCAAGCGCAATATTACAAGGTTTGATGTCGTGGCCTTGCTTTGCTGTCAGAAATATATCCGTCAATTGGATTGAAAAAGGTCTTAGTGCATTTCGAACTATTAGAGACTCGGCCGAGAAACCTGCACTAAGGTTCCTCGGGGTTGTCTTGATATTATTTCTTTGTATTGTATCCATTATGAGTGTTGGGTGTGCAGGGGCCCGGCCTCAGGGACAACTTGTCCAACAGCAGAATCCAGGCATACACAGGTAAAAATTACAAGCGTCAACCGCAATACTCACTTCCAAAATGACTGCCATGAAATGAATTTACCTGCTTCACTTGATTTGTCAAAATAGTATCAACCAGATTCGCCTCTAAAGGTGCAAATCTAGCTGCAATAAATTTCAACCAAGTTGCAGGAAATGAAATGCACAGCTCAAAATTTACCGGTCAACCAACTCGGCAGCAATGACTGTGTACAATAAATTCTGTTTTCTGTAAAACAAAAATAAGTAGTAGTGTCATCTCCTCACAGTCAGTTAGTTTCCACTCCAAATGCTCACTGAAACAAACGAAAGAATGAAACACTTATGAGCAGAATGCATTAACTTCTGACACCAATTTTAGTAATTACACCTACAAAGGTTTCAGCCAGTATAGTGAAGAGGCTTTCCTAGTGGTTATTCCCCGGGAGAATCAGTCTGTCACGTCCTGTCAGTCCCAAGTCAGTATCTTCTCCGGCTTCTTCTACCCAGCCCGCCAGATATTCTCATAGGCTATTGTGCCAACAGCGCCCTCTATCAAGCGAAACCATAAAGTCAGTGGTCTTCGCCTGCATTAATATTTCACTATGCTCGTTAATAAGCTATCATTGTCTAAACTGGCAAGACAGCGAGAAAAAAACCATTCTAACTACATCATTAATTTCAGAGCGGCGCGCGACCTTGTATTTGACATATAAATTTCAACCTTTACAATTTTTTTTTTAAATGTGTTTTGGTATAATTTCTCAACACTTAGCGACGCGCCGCTGTGGATCTACACTATTACGCACAATCCTGTATACAATTACACTACACTTCATTTCAGAGCGGCGCGCGGCTTTATGTTTTATATACTATATCGAAACAGTAAAAAAAATGTGAAAATGATATATTATGGAGAGAGGTATAATTGATGAACTTTTCGTGTAAACTAAGATGTATATCTACTCTATTCTGAAAGGCCACGCATACCATTAATTCATAGCGGCGCGTGGCTTTGTTTTTGACATAAAATTTTCAACATTTAAAAGAAATTTAAGAACAAAAATAATGGTATAGTGGTATAATTTCTCGACTTTTCGTTAACACTTAGCGGCGCGCCGCACTGATTCTACATTATTCAGAACACGTCTGTATACAACTACACTACACCATTTATTTCATTCTGAAAACCCATGAATGTATCTACGCCGTACCATTAATTTCATAGCAGCGCACGGCTTTGTTTTTGTCATAATTTCCAACGTTTCGAAGAAGTATGAAAAATGCTGGGTTGTGGTATTATTTCCCTATTTTCCTTCAAAACTAAGCAGCGCGCCGCTGTGGATCTACACTATTCCGAACAAGTCTGTATACAGCTACACCATACCATTAATTTCAAGACTTGCGCGCGGCTTTTTTTCTGTATATCGTCTCGCAGCAGTAAAATATAAACGAAAAAGATATAAGATGGGCAGAAGCATAATTGATGGACTTTTTCTAAAAGCTAAGCTGCGCGCCGCTCTGAATATATCATATTTGGAAACATCATGCATACGGCTAATTACACCATCAACTTAACTTAAGAGCGGAGCCCGGCTTTGTTTTCGTTTCTGTTTTTTTTACTTCCAAATATTCAAAGAAATAAAAAATAAAAAAGTAATAATAAGTTGAGGTTTGGGTATAATTGATAGATTTTTGGTCAAACTAAATGGTGCGCCTCTGTGGATCTACAGTATTCCAAATGAGTCTATATACAACTACACCATACCGTTAATTTTAGAGCGGCGCGCGGCTTTGTTTTGATATATTATCTCGAAACAGTACCAAAAAACAAAAAGGATACATGATACATGATGGGGAGATGTACAATTGATGGACTTTTCGTGTAAACTAAACTGCGCGCTGCTGTAAAGTTACTATATTCTGAAATACCATGTAAATAGATACACCATGCCATTGATTTCTGAGCGATGTGCGCATTTGATTTGACATATAAATTTTCAACCTTTAAAAAAAGGTTTGAAAAGTGCTGGGTTGTGGTATAATTTCTTGATTTTCCTTTAACACTTAGAGGCGCGCCGCTGTGGATCTACACTATTCCGAGCAAGCCTGTATACAACTAGACTATTTATTTCAGAGCGGCGCGCGTCTTTATGTTTTATATACTATCTCGAAACAGTAAAAAATGTGAAAATGATATATTATGGAGAGAGGTATTATTGATGTACTTTTCTTCTAAACTAAGCTGCGCGTAGCTCTATATATACTTTATTCTGGTGCTGTAACTACACCATACCATCAATTTCATAGCGCCAAAGGGCTTTGTTCTGACATATGAATTTCCAGCCTTTAAAAAACGAGAGATCCTGAAGGATTTTGGCGCCCACCATTGTACGATAATTGTAAGCTAATGACTAGAGGATCTTTTTGTCCATTGTTACTAAGAACAAACGATTGATTTGTAATTTTGTTTACAGAATTTCGAATCTGAGCGAAAAAGATCGGAGAAGGGACACTGAAAAACACCAAGATATAATCTAAGTTTCAGGAGTTTCAAGATTCTAGAAGCTGTACTTATGTCGGTTGTTATAATACAAGAGAAATGAGCAAAGTTAGTTTGAAAGTGAATGTACATGTACGGAGGATCCTTCGACTTTGTTTTGTAGTATTTTTTTTATTTATTTTTTGCACATGTCATCATTGGCTACTGGAAGAGAGCACCAATCTCTTTGACACTTTAGCATGAGCTATGAAACATACTTAAGATTTCATAATTAGGAACGAATGCCAATTCTGTTCTGTTTACTGGGCTAGTTTGAGATATCTCTTTTGAGATACCATGCTCGAAAATAGTAAGATGGTACAAGGGATCCGGTCCGCGCAGTAATGTTGAAAATTCAAAAGTGCCTGAATCCTGATTATCTCCCTTGGATGGAAACATGCAGTAGTCTACAGTTGTCGAGTTGTGACGTTGAGTCACAAGAGTGACGTCCAATCTTGTAGCCGACCCGCCGGCAGACGAAAGGGTGAAGCATGTCACTTGGTACTGCATGGACTAAAGAAAACTGATTTAAAATTTGAAGAAATACATTTTAATTCCGAATTATTTGAACTCCTTGATATGGAAGGCGAAGGTATGGATATTCTCTATAGTCAATATATAGAATATGCCCCACCGTTTGATCCGCCGACTCTTGTAATGCAACGTCACAACTCGAGAATACCGTATTAATTTGAAGCGTAACTTGGATTTTCGAATCGGACCAAAAAAGGTATCTTGCACTACTAGGCCCCATGTGAGACCTGTGTACCAAATTTCAGAAAGATCCATGAAATATTTCCTGAGAATTCACGATAACAATGTTTCAAGGGGAAATTCAAGATGGCCGCCCTGTGGCCATATTAGATTTTCGATTCGGACCGAAAAAGGTATCTTGCACAACTCGACTATAAGGGGAACCTGTGTACCAAATTTGAGAAAGATCCATGCTGTACTTCCTGAGAAATCATGATAACAAAGTTGCATGGGAAAATCCAAGATGGCCGCCTGTTGGCCATATTGGATTTTCGATTCGGACCGAAATAGGTATCTTGCACAACTAGACTATAAGGAGAACCTGTGTACCAAATTTAACAAAGATCCATGCAGTAGTTCCTGAGAAATCGCAATAACAATGTTTCATGCGTTAATCCACGATGACCGCCTGATCGACATATTGGATTTTGGGATCGGACCAGAAAAGGTATCTTGCACAACTGGACCACAAGGGGAACCTGTGTATCAAATTTGAGAAAGATCCAAGCAGTACTTCCTGAGAAATCATGATAACAACATTTCATGGGGAAGTCTAAAATGGCCGCCTGGTGACCACATTGGATTTTCGATTCGGACCGAAGAAGGCATCTTGCATATCGAGACCCTAAGGGGAACCTGTGTACCAAATTTGAGAAAGATCCATGCAGTAGTTCCTGAGAGATGACGATAAAGTTTCATGGAGAAATCCAAGATGGCTGCCTGGTGTCCATACTGGATTTTCAAATCGGACCAGAAAAGGTATCTTGCACAACTAGACCTCAAGGGGAACCTGTGTACCAAATTTGAGAAAGATCCATGCAGTAGTTCCTGAGAAATCACGATAACATAGTTTCATGGGGAAATCCAAGATGGCTGCCTTGTGGCCATATTGGATTTTCGAATCGGACCAGAAAAGGTATCTTGTACAACTAGACCCCAAGGCGAACCGGTGTACCAAATTTGAGAAAGATCCATGCAGTATTTCCTGAGAAATCGCGATAACAAGGTTTCATGGGGAAATCCAAGATGGCTGCCTGGTGGCCATATTGGATTTTCGAATCGGACCAGAAAAGGTAACTTGCACAACCTGACCCCAAGGGGAACCTGTGTACCAAATTTGACAAAGATCCATTCAGTAGTTCCTGAGAAATCGCGATAACAAGATTTCATGGAGAAATCCAAGATGGCTGCCTGGTGGCCATATTGGATTTTCGAATTGGCCCAAAAAAGGTATCTTGCACAACTAGACCCCAAGGGGAACCTGTGTACCACATTTGAGAAAGATCCATGCAGTAGTTCCTGAGAAATCGCGATAACAAGGTTTCATTTTGCACAACTAGACCCCAAGGGGAACCTGTGTACCAAATTTGAGAAAGATCCATAAAGTAGTTCCTGAGAAATCGCGATAACAAGAATTGCTTACGGATTGACGGACGGACGGACGGACGGACGACGGACGACGGACCACGGATGAAAAGCGATCTGAACTGCCCACCATCTGGTGATGGTGGGCTAAAAATAATAAAAAAAATGCTGAGATGTGATATAATTTCTCTATTTTCTCCATCAATTATACCTCTCCCTAAAATATATCTTTTTCATATTTTTTACGGTTCGAGGTAGCAAATAATAAACAAAGTCGTTCGCAGATTTGTAATTAATGGCATAATGTACCTGTATGTAGGCTTGTTCAGAGTTGTGTAGATCGGCAGCAGCGCGCAACTAAAGAAATTATACCACAACCCAGCATTTTCTTAAAAATTCTTTTAAAGCCTAAAATTCCAAAAACAAATCCGCTCACCGCCCTGAAATTGATGGTACGGTGTAACTATATACATGATCTTTCAGAATAGAGTAAATTTAGAGCGATGGGCTGCCTAATTTAGAAGAAAAGCCCATCAAATATACCTCCCCGTTCATATAATTTTTCATACTTTACTGCTGCAAGATGATATAAATCCTGGAAATCTCAAACAAATCCGCGCGCCGCTCTAAATGTGATGGTACGGCGTAGCTACATACATGCTCTTTCAGAATAGTGTAAATTTAGAGCGATGCGCTGCTTAGTTTAGATGAAAAGTCCATTAATTATACCACTTCGTATCATATAGGGTTTTTTTCAGTTTTAACTATTGCGAGATGATATATTAAACAAAAAAAAAGACGCGGGCTGCTCTGAAATTAATGGTATGGTGTACCTGCATCCAGATTTGTTCGGAATACTAAATTTGACCCCATAATTTTGACCAAAAATCGATCAATCAATAAGGACTGGAAATGTGTTTGTCAAAACAAAGCCGCGCTTAGAACTTAATGGTATGGTGTAACTACATACATGGTCTTGCATAATAGAGTAAATTCAGAGCGGTGCGCTGCATAATTTAGACTGCAAGTTCATCAGCTAGTTCTAGAAGCTGCACCATCAAGCTTATTTCAACCCTGTTGACGAGGGCCCTTTCGGAGGTAAACCATTTTGGGAAAAGCTATTGCACCACTATTTCTAAAAACTCTGGCGTTGAATGTATGTGGATATTGAAAAACTCAAAAAATATCTTACGGAAGAACTTGATGTTTAAGGTCACATACCTTGATGTGGTGAGTGATAAGGATCTGAAATTACTCCTGATGAAAGAACCTAAATATAGAGAGCCAAGAAGAATAAATTTGAAGGCCGACCAGAAGATAGTCCTGTCTGCATTGGAATAGTACGTTATTGATTGGTCTGAGCGAGAAAAAGTTGAACCTACAGTACTCGCTGATTGGCTGAACCTCACCAAGAGCAAGGTCGTTGAAACAATCCGCCATATTGACAGAAGTACTCTTCCCCAAGCAAAACAAGTACTGAGAAACCTCAATTCGCAAGAAGTTCTAGCAAATCTCCAGAGTAAATTCGTCATAGTCCCAGCAGACAAAGCTCCGAATAATATAATATAATATTCATATGTAAAGTACTTCGAGATCCTCATGGTACTCATATGAACAGTCACGATCAAAGCGTGACTGAGATACATCATTCTTTAGATGACGACTTTACAACAAATATTATGGATTAAGAATACTGATCAGCGATATGGATTTGATATTTTTGGAACATCATGATGGCATCATTGAAAACTGTTGACCGCTTCTCTCTTGCAGGAAACAAGCCTATGTTTATGTATACTATGATTGTCATTTTTGAATTTGGTGCTTATACTGTTATATGAAATAGGTCTTTGGATTATGGACGCGGATATTCTCTAATGGACGACGGCTGAATTATGAATGACGGACCAGGCGCTTGTAATACATATCCCCACAATATATCTTTTTCATTTTCGAGACAGTATATAAAAACCAGAGCCGGGGGCCACTTTGGAATAAATGGTATGATGTAGCTGTACAAATGCTTGTTCAGAATAGTGTAGATCCAACGCGGCGCCCGCTTAGTTTAAAGAAAAATCGAGAAATTAAACCACAACCCAGCATTTTTTCATATTTCTTTGAAAGGTTCGAAATTGTGTGTCAAAAACAAAGCCGCCCGCCGCTCTGAAATTAATTTTATAGTATAACTGTATACATGTTTAAGAGCGGTATGGTGCAGCTGTATACAGGCTTTCTCCGAATAAAGTAGATGCGAGCGGCGCGCCGCTTAGTTTTTTTAAGAAAATCTAAAATTTATTCCCCACCCAACACTTTGTTTCATTTCTTTGAAAGTTTCGAAATTATATGTAAAAAAAAACCCCAAAGCCTTGCGCCGCTCTGAAATTAATTCACTGGTTTAGCTATGTGTATGTTCTTTGAGAATAGAGTAGATCACGAGCGGCGCTCGGCTTAGTTTTGACGAAAAGTCGACCAATTATACTCAAGTTATTCGTTTTTATTTTGTCCTCCGCTGCTCTTTCACGAGGGTCTCGTGATGAAATATTCTCTACCATTTAATGATTATATTAAGAGGTTTTTACAGAAGAAATTCTTCGCACTCGTGAGAAAGAACAAACACGCATAGAATGTATATGATGTATATTTTCTTGGATAATATAGCATATTATCATATCTCAGAGAAGCATGTAGACTTTTGATTGGCGGACAGACCTCATGTGTGATGCTGTATTGTCAACTTGCTGGTCGAATATATATCGTATACGCCCGTCGCCAAGGGCAACGAACAGGTGTTCACTAGATTCCATCGTCTGCTAAACAAAATGGCTGAATCAGGCAAACGTTTCGCGTCTCACACGGACGATGAAGTTGTTGAAAAGCGGGCTAATATTATTCCCAGCAACACAAAAAAATCGAACAAAGCGTCCGCCAGAACTTTGAAGTATTACCTGAAAGAGAAGGGACAGAGTGAAGAATTCGAAGGATTCTCGGCCGAGAGGTTAGCAGAGGTACTCAGTCATTTTTATTTGGATGCCTGAAAACAAGACGGAGAATTGTACAAAACATCCACTCTCGAAAACTTTCGACATTCTCTGAATCGTTACCTGAAGGCCCCACCGTATTTGCAAACTTTTGATTTGATTAGAAATTCGGAGTTTAATGAAGCCAACGAGTGCTTCAAAACCGCACTTGCAGAGTTGAAGGCATCTGGAAAAGGCGACACCGATCATTATGAGCCCATAAACGAGTCCGATCGTTGTAAACTCTACAAGTCTGTTCTCATGTCCCCAAAAACCCCAACTGGGCTTGCAAATAAAGTTCAGTTCGATGTACGTCTGTTCTTCTTTAGAAGGGGAGTGGAGAATATGGAAAAGATGACAAAAAACACATTCATCATCAAGCGGGACCCGAAAACTGGGCAGAGGTATGTGAAAAAAAGAACGATGAACTCACAAAAAATCGCCGGGCCCAGCAAAAAGAGGGTGAATAGTATATAAAACTGAAATTGGGTCTTATTTATGCAAATGAGATGACGTCACGTGACTGACCTTTCCCACCTCCAACACTGAAGAGTTCCAATCTAGGGGGAGGTAACTCTGGGTCACTATAGTTCCGGCAAAGGTCCCTGGGTATGTATATTCCTCCGCGGTGATGCGGTCTGGCGGTGATGTGGTCGCGGAAGAAAGCTTCCGCGGAGAAAAAGTAGTCCCCAGACTGGAAATACGCTGCATGGTCCAATGGGGTCGAGTAAGGTACCAAAGTGAAGCATTCGTGAGGGGGCATCTGATGGGGTGGGTGTGGGGTTGAAATATCGTCATTCTGCGCATGCGCAGTATATAAAACTGAAATTCCCGCTCTTTTATGCAAATGAGATGACGTCACAGAGCTCTCGTCCAATCAGAAGCGAGTATTTTGACCCGGTGCATTATGGGCCATATCCAAGATGTGACCTGGTCTATAAAACACGTCCATCTGGATCCCACACCTTCATTTCTACGGTTGCAGAGCCATGGCGGAGACCCAGCCCCATGCGACTCGCATTTTACAGTATGCCACCGTGGTGAATTCATTCACGGGTTACCGAGCAGTGGTCCGGTCCATGTTTGCAGATGGCGACGACAACGAGGGACGACGCCAGATCCTGAACGAGTTCACAGAAGCGGTCCTCCACAGAGTGCACTCGATGGAGAGGCGTGCCATCACTCACCACTACTGGACTATGACAGCCATCCTTGATGCTCGGGCTATGGACCACGAGCGCTCACGCCGGAACCAGCACCGGCTGGTTGGCCTCATACTAGTCTGTGCCCTATTGACCCTGGCGCTGTGGTATTGACACTATAAATACCAGGGTCAGACAGAGTGTGTGTCATTCACCGTTCGACATTGGAGCAAGCATGTCATCCGTCCTACGAGCCATCCTGCCCCTTACACCCCAGGTGGGGTTACACGTCTATGAAGATAAAGTCACCCTGGTGGAAGACTGTGGAGCTATTTGCTGGTCGCCCGCTGAGACCGTATCGAATACGGTGACGCTACAGCGTGACGGCTGGACCAAATTTAAACGGGTGTTGAGCGGCGAGCTCGACGGACACCTCATTCACATAGACAATGCCATCTACGTATACCGTGGGCCTTTCTTCGCACGTCTGGGCCGCTACCAAGACCCTACGCGAGGCTTCACCCTAGACCCCGATCTGTGGACAGCCTTGGAGAAAGTGGTGCCTATTGTGGACCAGCTGTTTTACACCGGACGAACGATCATCAGACGAGTTGGGGTGGGCTCGTGCTATTGAGGACGCGCTGGCTGAACCCCATGAACAACAACTACATGAACCCGACGACGACGAGGCCATTGATTACCCGGCTGAACTGAGTCAACCAACACAACGGTGGTAGAAACTTGTTATAAATAAACCATACTCTCCGGGTCCATCATCATTGTGTCACCATGAAGCGCTGGGAGAAGGTGTTGGATAACTTATACTACAGTCCCGACAGTCCGGCGGCCTATAGTGCATTGTCGGCTCTCTATCGAGCGGCCAAACCCCAGGGGATACAACGTGCTCAAGTCCGAGATTGGTTAAGAAAACAAGACACCTATACCTTACATCGAGCTGTCCGTCGCCATTTTCTACGGAACCTGGTCATCGTGGGAGGAATAGATGCCCAGTGGCAAGCGGATTTGGTCGATATGAGCGCCTTTGCCAAACACAACGATGGGAATCGGTATATCTTGACGTGCATCGATATCCTATCCAAGTATGCGTGGGTGGTACCCATCCGGACGAAAACGGGGGCGAATCTCATAGCGGCGTTCAAAGACATCTTCAAGACCGGGCGCAAACCTTTGTATTTGCAAACCGACGAAGGCACGGAATTCCTCAACAGACCGTTCCAAGCCTTTCTGAAAGTCCAGAAGGTGTTTTTCTTCCATACGTACAACGAGACCAAGGCATCCGTGGTGGAAAGGTTCAACAGGACATTTAAAGGTCGTATGTATAAATATTTCACCTATAAGAATACAAGGCGGTACATCGATGTTCTCCCGAAACTGGTGAGGGGTTACAATCGAGCCTATCATCGAAGTATACAGAGAGCCCCCATTACCGTGACCCAACGCAATGAAGCCCAAGTCCGGCGTGTCTTGTACCCCAGGCCATCGCAACCAGCACCGAAGGAGATGTTCAAGGTCGGGGACCCTGTACGCATCAGTAAAGTCAAGGGCCAGTTCGAGAAAAGTTACTTGCCCAACTGGAGCGATGAGCACTTCCTGATTAAACGGCGCCTACCCCGACAGCGGCGAGTCTACGAACTGGAAGGCACGTTTTACGAGCCGGAATTACAGCCTGTCGTAAAACCACAGCAAGACTACTACACGGTGGAGCAGATTTTGAAAACGGAACGTCGACGTGGCAAACTGTTTCATTTCGTGAAATGGCAAGGCTGGCCCAGTTCCTTCAATTCCTGGGTCGCTGCCAACCAGGTGAAACGACTATAAAACCAGACACCACTGCCGTCCTCCTTCATTCCACGTCCAACCATGAACACGGTGCAACCGTCTCTGAACACAGCGTCTTCCAAAACGCGCAAAGTGCAAGTAGGCTTTGGTGTACTAGTGCTAACCCTGCTGAGTGTGTTGTACGGAGGTGTGTTTTATGACGTAGCCTATGTCAGCACGTTACTTAACCAACTGAGAACACCAGCCATCAGTGAAACCGGTCTACAGAGAGCACCAGTCGTATCCAGCCCAGTCACCACCACCTCCACACCCCATGTACAAGCCACAACGAGTGTAAGCTCCACACTTACACCAAGTACATCCACTACGTCTGAAGACCCACCGGATTTCATCCCTCACAGTGAACCGACAACGACGACGACCCACGTTGTACCCATCACCACCATCATCATCCCTGAACGTGAACAGACAACGATAACCGACGTTGTGCCCACCACCACCACTCCAGTTCACTCGTACCAAATTTACAAGAGCGGGTTACCACGACAACGGATACACCTCCAACCATGGACCCTCGGTGGCAGCATCCCTTCACCTGCGTCATCGCAGGACCGACGGGCTCCGG
The DNA here is from genome assembly GCA_036873755.1 of Hanleya hanleyi. Taxonomy (NCBI): domain Eukaryota; kingdom Metazoa; phylum Mollusca; class Polyplacophora; order Lepidopleurida; family Hanleyidae; genus Hanleya; species Hanleya hanleyi. The sequence goes on from JAVTVY010002301.1 coordinate 19,495, forward strand.
CAAAACGCGCTTCGTCAGGAAGCTCCTTCAACACGCCGACAGCATGATCACTCCACCCATTGCCAGAGTCGTGTGGTGTTACGGAGAATGGCAGGAAGCGTATGCAGCAATGCCCCACATCACGTTCGTGGAAGGCCTACCTAACCTCGCCGATTTGGAACCCGACACCTTGGTGGTTCTGGATGATCTCATGGCGGAGACGGATGCGCGGGTCACCCAACTCTTTACCAAAGGCAGCCACCATCGATGGCTCAGCATCATCTACATTGTGCAGAATCTGTTCAGTAAAAACAAAAAACATCGGAACATCAGCTTAAATGCCCACTACATGGTGGTCTTCAAAAACCCGAGAGATACCACTCAACTGCTGCACCTGGCGAGACAGATGTATCCCGGCCGCACACCGTTTGCATTGGAAGCCTTTAAAGATGCCACAACCCCTCAGCACGGGTATATGTTCTTCGACCTGAAGCAAACCACCCCCGACCGCCTTCGACTACGGACCGGCATCTTTCCCGGAGAGACTCACCACGTGTACATGCAAAAATAATGTAAACACACCTACAGTGGCTCCCCCAGCTGGGGTGTGTGTGTGTTTTGATGATGGGGATAATAAAAAGAATGAATACCACAGCAGGGTTGTGTTCTCTGAAGTAGATAAAAAGAGCAGAATTGTGGGTTCTAGCATTAGTTGTACAGGATGTCTGCGCGAGTACGGAAGCACGCTCCCACGCTCCGTGTATTGAAGACGGCCCCACCCGAGTTAGTCCGAACCATTGTGCGCGGTGCGGACCCTGCTCTCGTGTGCTGTCTGTGCGAGATTGGACTCAATATCTTAAAAGGCAACGTACCACTGACTCCGGCTCAGAAGACCAAGTTGACCAAGCATAAGACAGGTCTAAGAACCTTAGTCCAGAAGCGAGTGTCTCAAACACAAAAGAAAAAGGTGTTACAGAAAGGTGGATTTTTCGGGGCCATCTTAGCACCGTTGGCCGCTTCCGTGTTGGGTCCAGTATTGGGTGGACTCTTCGGCCGACAATGAACCACACGAAAAAAATGGTCCTCGTCGAACCTCGGCTCCTTCAAAACCTCCAATCGCCCTACCCTGTCCCTTCTACGGTGAAGACGATAAACACCCTCGATGGAGAAATGCAACAGATCTTACAGAGACAGGGGTTAAGCGATAGTGAGAAAGTACAACGGTACAATGAGACGCTTCAGCGGTACATGACGTTCATGGACCAATACAAAACCCTCTCTGCTCCACCACCACCACCACCATCACCACGTGACCTCAGCACCGTTCCAACAGCCGGGTGGAGTACCTTCCACAGCCCCACAGTGGGTCGAAGACGAAGTCCTGAAGAGTGTACCTGCCTCGTTCAAGAAACAAGCTGGCCTGGTATTACAACGGATGAAACAGAATCCTAACATGACTTGGAATGATAAAGGTGAACTCCTGGTACAGAATCAGGTGGTCCCTGGGACCCACATGACGGATTTAGTGAATGATCTGATGCGTCAACGCAGGACGCACACGAATCCTCGAGGATGGGAGGTCTTCGCTCAAGGCTTGAAAGACATGCATGTACCACAGGAATTGGTGGGCAACCCTCAGCGCTGGGCCTTTATGCAGAATGTGAGTACACCACCAGAACCTTTGGAACCGGAGTCACCTCCCACATCACCACCACGGCGGGCACCTACGTTTTCACCCCTTTTACCACGCCACCCCCTGCAACCACCAAGAGCTAAATCACCGCGACCATCACGACGATTAGCGCCCAAGGGCTGGGAGAAGTATTAAAACCAACAGCAGCAGCAGGACAGCTCAGTCATCATGTTTTACCTCGCCCTACCCAGTAACAGCTCGGCTGATGTGTTTCCTGACAACACCTTGACCAAGTACGTGACCCAGTTACCACAACCGTTGCATTTACCTGGACGCTGGGAATGTGGACTCGTGGATATCCAATACCCTTACTCGTGGTATAACGTGCGAGCCAATGAAGTATGGTACGAGGTGACCTACGAAGGACAAGAAACTCGACTCAAACTACCCGAAGGTCAATATGATACCCCCAAGGAGTTCATGGGTGGACTGAGAAGTCTGATGCATTATAAGTCTCTACGAGACGTCACGAATACTTCAAAACCCATCAAATCTTTCCCCTTCAAAATCATGTGGACTTCGATTACAACGCACACAACGACAAGGCCAATCTCACGCTCAGCCCCAACGTGAGTGTCGAACTCAGTGCTACCCTACAGCAAATGCTGGGTTTCAATTACCAGGGGTACGCTGGCCCCACCGGCGAGATAGCCCACATCCCGATGGACATGCGTGGTGGTATGTATGGCCTTACGTCTACTCGGACGTGGTCGATGCACACATTGTCGGCGACAGCAACGTACCTCTACTGCGCGTCTGCCCGGTGAAAGGCACGTATGGAGCTCAAGTCACCCACAGTTTCAGGCATATCGTGTATCTACCGGTCAGTCAGACCGATATTAGCTCCATCGTCATCGATATAAGAGACGACACGGGACGATCGGTGGCATTCGAACGAGGAAAGTGGTGCTGACACTTCATTTCCGTCAAGTCCGAGCGGTTCACTTTGCATAATGAAGGTGCCTTATCAATGCCATACAGCCAGTTACGTCGATCATTACACCAAACAGGCCGGGGGTAACTTTCCTGTCTTTGCGGGTACACGCATGCAAAGAGGACATGGACTGGGGAACATACTCGGGAGCATCGTCAAAACGTTCCTGCCCTTGGTGACGCGTGGGGTCAAAGCGATCGGCAAACAAGCGGTGCGCAGTGGACTGCAAGTGGCCGGTGATGTCTTTGGGGGTACGGCACCCAAAGAATCCTTGAAACGGCGGGCCAAAGAAGCGGGAGGCGTCTTGGTGGCCAAAGCACAACGCACCATAGGGAATAAAAGAGCTGCCCCACCGAGACCACGCACCAGTCGACGACCGACCCAGCGACGACGCACATCGAAGAAGACCAAGGATATCTTTTCTTAAAGATGGCTTTCATCCATGCCGAGTCGTGTCCTTCTACCAACAGTGAATTTGATTTATGGACCGTCCCAGCTACTCAGACCAGTGCCGAAGAGGGTCAATGGGTGGAACATTTGCCCCTTTCCAGCATTACAGCCACAGGCCCCATTGAATTCACCATCACCAACGCAGATACGACCTACCTGGATTTAGCCCATACGTACCTATATGTGAAAGCTAAAATCACCAATAAAGATGGGACAGTCCTGAAAGCAGAGGCACCCGTGGGTCCAGTGAATCTCTGGCTTCATTCGCTATTCCAGCAAGTGGATATAGCCCTGAGTGATAAACCGGTGAGCGCCTCGACGAACACGTACCCGTATCGAGCCTACATCGAAACGCTGTTATCCTACGGGCGTGACGCTAAAAAGTCGTATTTGACAGCCCCGTTGTTCTACCGAGATACCCCAGGCAACATGGAAGCGAGTCCTGATAATGCCGGCTATACGGAGAGAGTGGATTTCACAGCAGAGAGTCAATCGGTCGATATGATGGGACGTCTGCATGCGGACTTATTCATGCAGGACCGATACCTCTTGAATGGAGTACCTGTCAAAATACGACTAGTGCGCGCAACGCCTGCGTTTGCCTTGATGGCCCCGAACGAGGACCTCGAGTATAACATTGTCATCCAAGAGGCAAGTCTGTTTGTACGCAAAGTGAAACCCAGCCCAGGTGTACAGTTGGGGCACATCAGAGCCTTGGAGAAAAAACCAGCCCAGTACCCGATTCGACGAGTACAGACCAAGGTTTTTTCCGTTCCTAAAGGCAATATGATTGTCAATCAAGAAAACCTGTTCCTGGGGGATTTGCCCAAGCGTTTAACCCTAGCTTGTGTGGAGAACGTGAGTTATAATGGGACTCTCTCGAGGAATCCGTTCAACCTAAAAGCGTTCAACATCAATTTCGTGGCCCTGCATGTGGATGGCCAACAGGTACCGGCACGGCCCTTACAACCTAACTTTGGAACGGACAATTACATCCGGAGCTATCTGAACCTCTTCACAGCAACTGGCCAAATCAACCAAGACGAGGGAAATATGATCAGTCGAGACGATTTCGGCAAAGGGTACACCTTGTTCTATTTCGATCCGACTCCCACCTTAGACAACGATCATCAACTGAGTCTCGTCAAGAAAGGCAACTTACGCTTGGAACTGCATTTCGGGACACCTTTACCGAAAACCATCAATGTGATCTGCTACGCTGAGTTTGACAACATCATTCAAATCGATAAAAGCCGTAACGTGCTGTGTGACTTCGCCACCTAACATGGATACAGACCAGATAACCAAGGTGCTGGAGACTGACCCAGGAACACGTAGGGTCTTTCAAGGGGTGTTCGCCCGAGATGTGTTCCCATTAGACCGTGTGTATCCGGCTGCTTATGTCCTGAATACAGACCCGATGGATCGGCCCGGTGAACACTGGGTGGCCGTGTACTTGACAGAAGAACAGGGCGAATACTTTGACCCATACGGCCTACCACCCCTCCATCCCGATTTAACAGACTTCATGGATCAAGGCACAGAGACGTGGTGTTGGAATACTAAAACGTTGCAAAGCCTGGACAGTATGGTGTGCGGACAATATTGCTTGTTTTACCTGTACCATCGATGCCGGGGAAGACCCTTATCTACCATCGTCCACATGTTTGACGAGTACCCCAAGGCTGAGGACCGAGATGTACTCGTCTATGACTGGGCTGCCCATCATTTCAATGTACAAGTCCCGTTCTGGGCTTGAATTCTTTCAATGTACATACGCCCGCTGTTCTGGGCTTGAATTCTAGCAAGCCCCTTGTTCTGGGCTTCAGTTTTCACGTGGTTGTTCTCACGTTGTTGTTGTTCACTGAATAAAAAAAAAATGAGATCTCACCAAAAAAAAAAAAAAAAAAAAAAACCTGTCTTGTGTGTTTTATTCATAATGCATCTGGAGATTCAGTCAAACTGAAATCAGTGGTGTAGGATGGGGCCAAAATGTCACCCATCAAGGTTAGAATGCAAGCGCACTATAGTAAACATAGAGAGCCAATGAGATCAGCCCACAGACCAAGTACGTGTTTTTGGTCTAGGTTTGGAGCGGGCATTTCATTGAGGTGCGTGTATGCGGTGAGTGAAGAGACTCGTCCATCACGTATAGATTATGACTATAAGTTCTTTGTATTCTCCGAACCTTGCCGAAAGGGAGACCGTTTGACAGGTGACCTTTTGATCCGCGCGTGCGCACTGCCGGGGATGACGCGCACTTCCGGAGAACCCCCGCGCGCGCTGCGGGGCCGGGGCGGGCCAGGCCAGTGGAAAACACCCCGGCGGTTGAACATTGGAACTCTTCTGGGTTTGGAGGATGAACATACGGACGTCTAAGGGGAAAAATTGGAACTCTTCTATGTTTGGAGGTAGTTTTTAGTGAAAACCCGGAAGTGACGTCACAACCCACGTGACCTGCGTATATACTCCTGTAAAATAGAGCCGATTTTATTTCTTTGGAGAGGCAAGGTCAATAGGACTTGCGCTTTTTATACTACTAAACTGTGAAGTAGATTACATCTTACATAGGCCTTAAGGCCGTGATATGCATATGAAGTATTCTGGGGCATGGTCAGTACTTCCCAATTTTCCCTTCGTCTACTACTCGCCGATTTTTTATTTTTTTTATTTTTTATTTTATTTTTTTTATTTTTATTTTTTTTATTATTATTATTATTTATTTATTATTATTATTTATTTATTATTTTTATTTATTTATTTTTTTTTCTCCGTTTTATTGTCAAATGCAGGTATTCAAATGATTTGACAAATGATAGCGTACAAACGATGTAAACATAGGGAAAATTATTTGAGAAATTGTAGTTTGTTTCAATCAGCTGGTATGCAAAAGAATCTCATAGCGGCGTTCCAGGACAGCTTCAACACTGGACGCAAATTGTTTCCTGCAAGATAATAAAATAAAAAATAATAAGGGGAGAAAAAGTCTGCGCAGGTGGGACTCGAACCCAGGTGTTCTCGATCAACAGCTCAATGCGTTTCCATTGAGCCACGACCATGTTGTTGCTTTATAAAGATGTTAACTTCAACCAGAGTTGTATGGTTGGAATAATTCATTTGTTCATTTGAATTAACGTGGTACTACCACGATAAAAAACATGCTAAAAAAATAACCAGGCCAACCCAAATATAATATATGCCACCCTACGCTACGTAACTGTTGCTAAAACCATATAAGGGGGTTCCCGGTAAATTTGAACAAATGATGACGTCATGACCGAAATATCAACAACGCAGTTTCCACCGAGGCCGTGTCTTGGCCAAAACCGAGAATGTCGGTGTGAATTTCAATGGATGTAGGCGAAATAAACGTAAGCTATCCTTCTATCACACACAAACTCATGTTGGCCGCTCTCAAATTTTCGTACAGGCCTTATTGCGAGAACTTGTGCGAGACGTGTGCACGAAAACTACGTGCGAAATCAGGCCTATTTTCTCATCGCATGGGCGGAAACAACTGCCGATCTAAGGAAAAATATTACTTCAAAGGCAGCAGCCGAATTAGCAATGTAAGCCTGAACAATTATATTTTCAATGAATACAAGGTTGTCTTGAGAAATATATCTCAAAATATGATTAATTAATGATTTTCCATCATGACAAACGAAAAACCGGCTTCCAACAAATATGGCGGCGGGTATTCGAAGCTCGAAGTCAGAAAATTGCCAAACTTCAAAAATTCAGATCTCATCAACCAGAACGTCTTATGTGCTGGCAGTTATTGACAATATCGTAAGATATATATACTTGCTAACCTTAGTTGGATTCGTCATGAAATCATTTAGAAATAAGTAATTCGAGCACTTTTTGTGACATAGCAAAACGAAGATGACAGCCGTTTCCCTATACTCCGCGATGGTTTACACGAAAAACCGGCTCAGTTATAAAAATCCATATCTCCGTAAATATGAAATGTCCAAACTTTTTACGTCAAGACAATATTCTCTTATATGTGTACTTCCTATTTCCCGCAGGAATTTATGCAATATAAATTCTTTCCGCAATAAACTTACAATTTACTGGTAATGGTAACGAAATTCTCCGTCTCAATTTGAACTTCTTGTACGGCGGCGGAACGCCAAGATCAAAGAGCGCGTGCTGCAACGTAGCAGATCACGTGAGGGTCTAAATATAGATCGTTTGTTTACATATATCAGCTGATCGTGTCTGATATATAACATGTAGATTTTGCATGTAGATTTTATTGCAGTAGGCCAACTGGCCCTTGAGCATATATACATACATAATATACAAAAACATCGATGGCGGCAACAAACAATACCTTATAACAACAGTACTTTCCGTAATATCTGAATAGTTGATACTCGACCAAGAATTAATTATGACAGAAAAATTATCTTAGATAAGTTTTCGCCCTATTCATAGAAGTATTATTTCCGTCACATCAATTTCTGTCACAGTACTTTTTCAAAAATTTCACCAATTCGCTCCGCGTGGGACTATATGGGGGTGTGGGTGAATGAGGCGTGACCTTTGGACGTGTATAGACTTGTTTGGCGGCTTGTGGTGGTGGGTGGTGGGTTTAAGATGGCGGCTGTGGTGGTGGTGGGTGGTGGGTTTAAGATGGCGGCTGTGGTGGTGGTGGGTGGTGGGTTTAAGATGGCGGCTGTGGTGGTGGTGGGCGGTGGGTTTAAGATGGCGGCTGTGGTGGTGGTGGGTGGTGGGTTTAAGATGGCGGCTGTGGTGGTGGTGGGTGGTGGGTTTAAGATGGCGGCTTGTAGAAAAACGTATAAAAGGAGGCGATTTTTAGGGGAGGGGAGTATTCATTGCACTACCCTGCGGAGCACTCTGACTTACCTGACCTGACCAGCCTGCCTGCCTGCTTCACCTCTAGCTTGCCTGACTGACCACCAGCTTGCCTGTATGAGACGTGGAGAAGATTTTCTCTGGGACCCAGCGGCACCTCCGGTTGAAGTTTTACCCCAAGACGAGCGTGTGAGGGACATTTATCAACGTCACTGGGTTACCATACACCATTGTTTTCATCGAAATCGCCCGATATTGGACTTATATAATTTCCGGTTGGAAGAAAGCATCCGTCTACGTAGCTACGTGGAAGCTATCTTCATCGACCAAGATACAGCCTTCAAGTTAAATCTCACTTTTGGATACATTCTTCGCCATAAAGAGACAGACCAGCTCCGTTATTATTATCCCAGCAATAATACCCGGGTGTTTGACCAGCCATTCACCATTATCCATCGACCCTCTCTGGACACGGTACAGGAAAAATTAGAAAACTTGGATAGTTTGGAGTGGATACGACAACAACGCCCCAACACAAAATGGCAAGTGGAGATGACAACCAATGTTACGTTTTACGTCACTAAAATGATCGATCACCCTATCGGCGCTCCCATTCATCTCCCGGACTGGTTAAAACACAGAGAAGGCATGTACGCTTTAGTAGGCGGCGCCAATGGGCCCTACACCGATCGAAAATGTTTATTCCGCTGCCTGGCTATCCATCTCAACAAACGTCCACCCAAGAAATGTGATAAATTGGCCAATTGCTATTGGGAAGACTACTTACGTGAAAAGAAGATGGAAAAACAGCACTTCCGCGGGGTCCCGTTATCGCAGCTAGATGTGGTGGAAAATTTATTCCACGTCAACATTGTCGTATACAAATTAGAGCAACACGTGGATGATGACAACACCGATGACCCACAACTCACCGCCCGACTCGTACAGCGTTCCCCGGGAAAATACGACACAACCATGACATTGAATTTGTACGAAACGGACACTGGCGGGCATTTCTCGTACATCACGAACATCAACAGGTATGCCCAGTCCTACATCTGTAGTAAATGCCAACGCGTGTTTGACCAGTCTCAGGACTTACATCGACACGAGAAAATTTGTGACCAGACCACCAAACGGAAATTCCCCGGCGGCGTATTCCATAACAAGCCCACCATCTTTGAAGACCTGGCAGATGAGGGTATTGACGTCCCCATGGACCAGCGTTATTTCCCATACAGAGCGTGCTATGATTTTGAAGCCCTATTAGAACCCATGGAAAAGGTATCGGCTAAAACTCAATGGACCCAGCATCACATTCCTTTGAGTGTGAGTATTCACACCAACGTACCCGGTTACGACACGGCCCCGGTGTGTTTCGTCTCTGACGGGGGCCCCCATGAACTGATTACACGAATGAGTGCGGCACATCTCGCGTCGACTATCTACCGTGATGTATTAGCGGCACTTGATGCGCGTATTCCAACATTGGATGGGGAGGAGGAGGAGGAGGACGATACCGATGACGAAGACGAAAGTGAGAAACGCAAACCACCGAAACCCTATGCGCAGAAACTGAAACTGCGTTTATTGGAATACATGAACCAATTACCCGTCCTTGGATTTAACTCGGGCCGATATGATTTGAACTTAATCAAAGAATTCTTGTACTCGTACCTCGCTAAAGCTGGGAATGTGAAATTCATTATTAAGAAGACCAACAATCACGTCGCTCTATCCACAACTTCACTCCGATTCTTAGATGTACGGAATTACCTGGCGCCGAATTACAGCTATGAACAGTGGGTGAATTACAACACATATAAGGGAAGTGGGAAGAGGTGCCGACATACTGACTGCGTCACATGACTTCACAGAATAGTCTTCTGGTTAACCTATTCTAAAGCACATACCAAGAATCTAACGATTCGTGATATCTGTTGTATCTCAGGCACGCTTTTATTGTACCTGTTCATGTGGCAACTTGGATGATATGGCCACACGGCCCCTAGCACCGGCATAAGCGGTATTAGATACAAATATAGAGAGCTATGATGGAAATGCTCTGACAACTCGTATACTGGTAATTGGTGAGCTGTTTCGCTGTGACAACTCGTACATTGGAGATTGGTGAGCTGTATCGTCGTCAGATGTAAATGACGGCATTTAACACAGAAGACTAGCCTGTAAGGCCCGATGTCGACCCAGCATCAACTTCCCACAAAATGCCAACATATATCAAAGACCAAAAGGTCTGTACAGGGGGCGGGCCTCGGGGACGAAACGTCCACCAGCAGAATCTCGCCATATACAGGAAAAAATTACAACACATATAAGGGAAGTGGGAAGAGGTGCCGACATACTGACTGCGCCACATGACTTCACAGAATAGTCTTCTGGTTAATCTATTCTAAAGCACATACCAAGAATCTAACGATTCGTGATATGTGTTGTATCTCAGGCACGCTTTTATTGTACCTGTTCATGTGGCAACTTGGATGATATGACCACACGGCCCCTAGCACCGGCATAAGCGGTATTAGATACAAATATAGAGAGCTATGATGGAAATGCTCTGACAACTCGTATACTGGTAATTGGTGAGCTGTTTCGCTGTGACAACTCGTACATTGGAGATTGGTGAGCTGTATCGTCGTCAGATGTAAATGTACCACTGCGCGGAGAGGAAAAGTTGCTTTCCCTACAACTACATGACGAGTCTCGAGCGTCTGGACGAAACCCAGTTACCACCCCAGGAGGCCTTTTACAACGATCTCAAAGGAGAAGCATTATCTACCACCCTGTATACCGAACTGCAACAGGTGTGGGTCCGTGAAGGAATGCGAACTCTCCGGGATTTTCTCATCTATTACAACAATTTGGATGTCATCCCTTTTCTGGAAGCTACCGACAAAATGTCCGCCTTCTACCGAGATATGGGTGTCGACGTATTCAAAGACTGTGTTAGCATCCCCGGTCTGACCCTGCGGTATCTGTTCCAGGTTTTACCCACGTTCTTCGCTCTCGTGGATAAGAAAGACGCCGACATGTTTGACTGTTTGAAGGGAAATATCGTAGGCGGCCCCAGTATTATTTTCCATCGGTACCATGAGAAACAGCTGACCCATATCCGAGGAGAAAAATTGTGTGAGAAAATAATAGGATTCGATGCCAATGCCCTCTACCTATCGTGTTTGAGTAAACCCATGCCGGCCGGTCATTATACGCGGTGGCTCCCTGAGGGTGCAGCATTCAGAGCTCAACGATCTACGAAACATCAAGCAGAACAATGGTTGGATTGGGAAAGTCAGCGACGAGGCGTCACTATCCGTCACCAAGCCAACCACACGGAAAAGCGAATTGGAGATCGGCGCCTTCCCGTGGACGGATTTGCTATCATCAATACAGTACCGACCGTGTTTCAATTTCACGGCTGTTATTGGCACGGTCATGAGTGTTCGTTCGCGGGAGGGTGCTATAACGAGCGCCGTGGACTGACCCCGGCCGCCTTACGTGAAGAAGTACAGCAGAATCGAGATTACATTTGTGGACTGGGCTATGCCTATGAACAGCTATGGGAATGTGAATTCCACCACATGCAACGTCGTCAACCGGAGTTATACTCGTTCTTACACGCTCACGACCGACTACTGGATTATCGGACTGTTATCACCATGACCGACATCCTACGCACTGTTGAGACGGGATACCTCTATGGATTCGTGGAATGTGATCTGCACGTCCCTGACCACTTGAAAGACACGTTTGGTGAATGTCCACCCATCTTCAAAAACACCGAGGTGAGTCGAGATGATATCGGAGCCCATATGCGCACATACGCTGAAGAACACGACTACCTAACGCGACCACAGCGTATGTTGATCGGCAGCATGTTTGGCGAAAAAATCTTGCTCGGTACCCCTCTGCTTCAGTGGTATATGCGGCACGGACTGGAAATTACGAAAATATACCAAGTCATAGAATTCACCCCCCCCCCCAGGCTTGTTTTGAGAAGTTCGCGAACGACGTGACTACCGCCCGTCGCCAAGGAGACGCCGACCCCAGCAAAGCCATCATCGGGGAAACGATGAAATTACTTGGGAACAGCGGATATGGAAAAACGGTAACGAACCAGGACCGTCACGTGACCGTGAACATTTGTACCACGAAACAAGCCCGCAAACGCGTGAATTCGCCGCTATACCGACACATGGAGATGATTGACGACACCACCTACGAAGTGACGTCAGCCAAAAAGACCATCACCTATAACCTGCCGCTCCAAATAGGATGTATGGTGTACCAGCTGGCCAAACTGCGAATGCTGGAATTCATATACGATTTCATGGGCGTGTATTTCGACCCATGCGATTGGCAATTGATAGAAATGGATACCGACTCAGCATACATGGCCGTTTCCAACCCGGACTGGGAGTCACTCGTCAAACCAGAATTACGTGCACAATATGAGGCGGAACGGGACCAGTGGCTACCCCGACGCGACCACTACACCTACGACAAGCGGACACCCGGCCTGTTTAAACTAGAGTGGAGCGGTGATGCCATGATCGCCCTGTGTTCGAAAACTTACTTTTGTGACGGTGATGACAACAAATTCAGTTGTAAGGGGGTGAGCCGACGCGACTCTAACATCAGCAAGGCTCTGTACCTGAATGTCCTCCAGAGCCAGGCCAGTGCGAGTGGCACTAACCGAGGTTTCCGTATCATCGACCACCAGATGCGCTCGTATACCCAGGAACGGGACGCCTTCACATACTTTTACCCCAAGCGCAAAGTCCTGCCCGATGGTGTGACTACAACCTATCTTGACATTTAGAGTGATTAATACGAACACTGCGAATATTCCACTGGACTAAGGAACTGTTCTATAATTCAATTTGTATGGGTACCAAACGCCTTTGATATATATGTTCTATGAGTACTGATGATATTGCACCGAATTAACTGTTGCATATAGGTTCAATAATTTTATGGGTACCAACCGCCTTTGATAAGGCACCCCCTGTTCTGGGCTTCAATTTTCACATGGTAGTTCTCACGTTGTTGTTGTTACTGAATAAAAACAAAATGAGATCTCACCAAAAAACCCTGTCTTGTGTGTTTTATTCATAATGCATCTGAAGATTCAGTCAAACTGAAATCAGTGGTGTATGATGGGGCCAAAATGTCACCCATCAATGTTAGAATGCAAGCGCACTATAGTAAAATAGAGAGAGCCAATGAAATCAACCCACAGACCAAGTACGTGTATTTGGTCTAGGTTTGGAGCGGGCATTTCATTGAGCTGCGTGTATACGGCGAGTGAAGACTCGAGCAACACGTATAGATTACGTTGATGACTATAAGTTCTATGTAGCGCGCTGCGGCCGGGGGAAACCCACCAGCCAGGGTGTACAGTGCGTGGGACTACTTTCTGCCCGCGGAGGCAGACCACATCACCACCAGACCGCATCACCGCGGATGAATACATGGAACTATTTTTGACCTGCAAAGGCTATCTATTGTCCCGGAGAGGGCCGGACATTGCCGGAGATGACACCGGCCGTGCCGCCATCTTGAACCAGAAGGCAGACGCCGCCATCTTGG
>JAVTVY010002302.1:0-36692 GCA_036873755.1 Hanleya hanleyi
TACAGGATGATAATAGATAAACTATGTGAGCGAACAAGATGTATGGCTAATGTGAGTAATATAAAAATAAGATGTAGCTTTTTTAAAGTAGGATCTAAAATGCTTGTAGACTTGAGGGTGAATAAGATATAGCTTATGTTGTTGTAGACTGACGCATTTAAGTGAATAGTTGATGGTTGGCAGGAGAGCAAGTCATAGTTGAAAAAGTTGTACTGCATAAGTGTCACAATCAAGTTTAGTGTATTGCAAAATATTTACATATGAGAGAAAACATTCAGTTTGTGGAGAGAGGTATTTACATGAATAGAGAAACAAAACGCTGTATAAAATACAATAGAATATACAGCGTAACATTTGTCAAAAATGCGAGGTGCCTGAGCTGCTCCGGTGTGAAATGTGTTATGGACATGCCTCAGTATACCAAACAAGAGAAAAACTTGTTTGGCAAAGTGAAAACGTGCAAGTGAAACTAATTTAGAACATTCATCTAAATGAATAGTCAGCTTGGGTTGAAACCAGTGTAAAAACTGACGGTATGTGTCAATGAAGAAACCCGTGCATGAATACAGGAACAATTTTGTGATAACAGAGGAATTGTTTTAGTTAACGAGTAGGTTTGAGGCTCAGTTGGATAAGTTACAATAGGCCGTACCTGTAATGAATAAAGGCTATTTACCTAATGAGTCCGGTTTACTGACATGTAATATTACACAAATAACATATATCTCGAAAACAAGATGGCGGACAGCTAAGACGCTTTTACCGATCGGTCTTATGATTTCTGCAAATTTTTAACGTCTAAATCTTTTAACTTCGTATTTTAAGTGCACTAATGAAGTGATAATTACAAGGACCATCGTGTGATACGTGTTGTACCATAGTCATGCCTGGAAAGAAGAGTTTTTATGCTGTAACCTGCGGTCGAGAAGTGGGGGTCTTCTCCAGCTGGGAAGAGTGCAGTCGGGCCGTGAGCACGTTCAAGCGGGCCAAATTTCAAGGCTGCACAACTTACGCTGAGGCGAAACAAGTTATGCTGGGCGCAAAAATCACGGATTTCTATGTCTTTGAAGGCGATAAATCTATACAGCGGGCAGACTATGAGAGGGACTATGTGACTATCCCCGTAAAGACACAAACTTCAAAGCCACCCCATAACAAATCACCGCAAAATGGCGGCAACAAAACTGTAACAACAACAACAGAAAAATTAGCACACGATGGTCAACCAGACACTGGACACCATTGTATTTTATGTAACGATACAGATGATGAGCACATGATCCAGTGTGATCAATGTAACAAGTGGCTACACTATAGGTGCACTGAGTTACCCCTGTATGAACTGGCAAAATACATCATCCATGCTCACGAGAAATATACTTGTACTGTATGTGCCACTACTGCTATGGGTGGCCAAGGCAGCTTCAAATCATTGAAAGCCCACTTGGATACAGCCTCGGCTGGTGTACTGGATTCAATAGGGTCCACAAACCCTGACAAACATGTTATAGCTGCTGCAACTCAAACAGACCAGATGGGTTTGTTTGAAACATGTTTTACAAACTGGTCCGATAAACTGTCTATGAAATTAAATGCAACAGAAACCATCCTGCAGACATCCATTGTTGATGCTATGGAGAAAATAGCACAATCAACGAAATGCAACTGTTTGGCCACCTACGCTGATAAGCAGGAATTGGTCTCTGACCTGCAAAAACAAGTGGCTGATTTGACTATTGACAACCAAAAACTGTGCAGTGATGTGAATCGCCTTAAGGCATCTGTTCCCCTTCAAGATCCTTCTGTGAAAGACAAACTTACCCAGAAAGAGAAGGAGAAGGCCTCTTTAGCAACAAAAATCCAGGAGATACGTCATAAAAATGAGCTTGACTATCAGCGATTGAAAATCCAATTGGAAGGGGAGGCTAAATTGTCTAAACAGCAGCTTGATTACTCCCAGCAACATGTCAAACTCTTAGAAACTCAGTGTGACTCGCTTCATACTCAGCTCGCAACAAAAATTAAAGCAATGGATGCCCTGGAAGTCCAGTGTCACAAACAGTCCAGTGAACTATTTCAGACAAAGGATGAACTCCTGAGCTGGAAGTTGCATACTTCCAGATCAGATGATTCACTTATTCCTGGCACGCGATGTGATCCGGCTAAAATAACACCAGTACCAACACCTATACCTGGACCTGTGAGGGATCAAAAACTGAAGGATTATACTAAACAAACCCCAACCTCGACTTCCAGATCAGGACCCCCAAAAATGACATACAGTCAAAAAGTTAAGGAGAGTACTGAACCAAGACAGAGCGGAAAGAAGTCCGTACTGCTAGTGGGAACTTCAAATATCAAGAATATTATACCGGAGAAGCTCTCTGCTAAATATGATGTAAAGAAAGCCGTGAAATATACCATTAATGAAGCAGGAAAACTTTTGAGCGAAACCACCGATAAACCGGAAGCTGTGGTTCTACATTGCCTTACCAATGACATAAAAGAGAAAAGTGCTGAAGTATGTGTGCAAAATCTAGAGCAGTTAGTGCGAAAAACTGAATCTAGGTTTGAGGGTTCGGAAATCGTGATATCCCTAGGTACCACCAGGAACGACAGCAGTGCTCTTAATAACAAAATCAAACTAGCTAATGCCCTTCTTCATGCTCGTTTTGATAATAAGAAAAATGTCACCCTCTGTGATAATAGTAATACAGCATTCAGAGGTGAACCCAAGAAAGGACTTTTTAGCGATGATGGAGTGCACTTATCATCCAGTGGAACAAGAGTCTTGGCGAGCAACATTAGAAATACTCTAGACAGTATATTCGGCTACACTCGTCACACTACTAGCCAGGCCGCACGAAGCTACGAGCCATTGTCTAGAGGTTACTCGTCACGAGGACACCAATCTTTTAGAGGTAGAAATGGTCGCAGAACTTATGGCCGATCTGGTTACAGCTAAACGACTTATTTTATGCCATCTCCCAATACCCCCAGACGGGGTTTGAACATTTGTTCGTGGAACGTAAATGGTTTAATAACCAAAACTCATAATAAATTAAAAGATAATGCATTTCTGAATGAGCTAGAGAAATATGATACTATTGGTCTCTGCGAGATCCATTGTGATGAAAATATTGACACCATGGTAAAAGGATATCGATGTTACCCTGTAACTCGTCCTCGCAGTTGCAACAGTACTAGGAGTTTCGGGGGTCTTGCTATATATGTGCGGCAGGAAATATGGCCTTGGCTTACATTCTTACCCAATACTAATACCAACTATCAATGGGTATTTTTACCAAATTCAAAATTTGGATTTTTAGAAGATATTTTTATATGTTTTATGCATATTCCCCCGGCATACTCTAGTTACTCTCGCAGATGTGAGGACGATGTATTGAATCTAATAGAATCTGATATTCAAACTTTTAGCCTTCGTGGGAAAATAGTATTATTGGGGGATATGAATGCCCGCACAGGAATCTTGCATGACTACGTAACGGATGATTCTGTCAACTGTTTACCTCTATATCCAGACTACATTATTGACAGCACTTTACCTGTAAGAAATAGTCAAGATAAAGTGAATGTATGTACTAGGGGCAGACAACTCCTTGATGTCTGTATATCGACCAGAATGAGAATACTCAATGGGCGAATGTTAGGGGATAAATTTGGTTACTATACCTGTTATACCCCAAGGGGCTGCAGCGTAGTAGACTACGGCATTGTGGCAGAGGAATTAATACTGTATATAATGTACTTTCATGTTGGTAACTTATCACCAACTATTTCGGATCATTGTAATTTATCCATGAGAATCATGGCAGATTTTTCTATTATACCACAGAGTAGGAGTAATGTAATTGATATACCCCCAAAATACATTTGGTCGGATGATTCAATTTCCAAATTTCAGTCTACACTGGCCAGTCCACTTATCAAACAGAATATACAACATTATCTTGATAATAATTTTTCCATAAATGATATAGATAATGCCTCAAATCAGCTTCTTGGCATTTTTATTACTACAGCTGAGCTGTCTTTAAGGAAATCTTATGCATCCAAAAAAAAAAAAACGAACAATGATCCGAAATGGATGGATAAAGAGCTAAAATATATGCGAAGGGATTTGATTTCTAAAGGTCAGTTAAGGCAAAAATTGCCTAGAGATCCATTTGTAAGAGGCTCTTTTTGCCGATTATCAAAAAGATACAATAAACTTAGAAGAAGAAAACAGAGATTATTTAAGCAAGATATGCTCAAAGAATTAAATGAATTGCATGAAACTAACCCCAAAGCTTATTGGGATCTACTTAATACATTAAAAAATACTGATTGTACATCATCACAATTGTCTGGTAAAATTTCTCCTGACAAGTGGTTTGAACACTTTTCAGACCTTAACACTATACCCGAACACATAAATTCAAAAATTATTGATCTTCAGAAAGAGCTACTTATTGAGGAAAATGAACCAACTTTTAATCAGTTAGATTTCAAAATAACTGCAAAAGAAATAGCGGATGCTATAAAATCACTGAAGAATAACAAATCTCCTGGGTCTGATCTTGTATTAAATGAAATGATTAAATATGGACAGCATGAATTTGTGCCTTGTCTAACAAAGCTGTTCAATTTGGTCCTTACTAGTGGATCATATCCCTCCAAGTGGCAAGAGAGTTATATAACTCCAATCCCCAAAAAAGGTGACCTATATCAACCGGAAAACTATAGGGGAATTTGTATTAATAGCTCTTTAGGCAAACTGTTCAATAGTGTCCTTGATGCTCGATTGGAGACCTACTTGGATGAAAATAATATTATTCACCCAACATAACTTGGGTTCACAAAAAATGCTAGAACAACCGATCACATGCTCATCTTAAAATCCATCATGGATAAATACATTACCCCTGCCTCTGGAAAGCTATATTGTTGTTTCATTGATTTCCGTAAGGCTTTCGACACGGTCATACATACTGGGCTATTTCTTAAAGTTGCCAGATTGGGCATTAAGGGGAATTTTTATAATGTAGTTAAGAATATGTATAGCAATTCATCAGCAAGAGTCCGGTTGGGCGATAAATTAACTAAAGAGTTTAAAACTGAGATAGGTGTCCGACAAGGCGATCCATTAAGCCCAAAACTATTTAAAATATTTATTAATGATCTACCAAGCTATTTTGATAACACTTGTGATCCTGTTTCCCTTGATAACACCCGTCTGAACAGCTTAATGTATGCGGACGATGTGGTGCTGATTTCCTCAACCCAAGAGGGTCTTCAGAAGTGTTTAGATAGAGTAGATCAGTTTTGTACAGATTGGGGCTTAGACATTAATGTAGCAAAAACCAAAATACTAATCTTCAATAAACTAGGACGGCTTATAGAAACTAATCTGCAATATAGAGGCAGAGTACTTGAACATATGAGTTGCACCTATCTGGGAATAGTCTTCTCAGCATCTGGTAGTTTCACAAAAGCTAAATTAGATCTACATAACAGAGGCTTAAAGGCATATTTTAAGCTTAGTAGACAATTAAACTCTTTATCTACAGATGTCAACACTGGTCTGCACATTTTTAGTCACACAGTTAAACCTATTATATTATATGGGAGTGAGATATGGGGACTATTTAAGATGTCTCCATCACAAAAACACCTTTTGGAATACTACACAGATTGTGTAGCTGAAAAACTCCATGTTAAGTTCTGTAAAAGTATACTGGGTGTACATAAAAAAAGCACGAATAATGCAGTGTTGGGAGAAATCGGAAGTCTGCCTATTTATTTAGATATCATTGTTAACATGATAAAATACTGGCATAGGGCCAGCATAGCAGATGTAGATTCCCTCTTGCAAGAGGCATACTCATGTAACTTTGATGTAACCACCAAACTGCCTATGACAGACTGGGGAAGGTCTGTGTATTTTATTATGTGTCATCTCAACATGGAGTATGTGTTTCAGAACCCTCACTTGTACCAATTAAAATTCATCATTAAAACTGCCAAAGAAAAGTTGTCAAAAGAATTTAAATTGAAATGGAGAGAAAATATTGAAAATACAACTGGTAAACTTAGAACTTACAAATTATTTAAACACCATTTCAGGCAAGAAAAGTACTTATCTCTGATAAGAGATAAAGAGGATAGAAAACACCTCACTGCTCTGCGAATAAGTTCTCACAAACTTCAGATAGAACAGGGGCGTTATACACGTCACCAAAAAACTAAACCGGAAGACAGAATCTGTATGCTGTGTAATAGTGGTGAAGTGGAAGATGAAAAACACTTCCTGTTGAGATGCTCACACTTCAACAAATATCGTGCAGAATTTCTGCGTTCAATAACTTCATACTGCCCACAATTTGTTAATTTGGACCCAGATTCCAAGTTTTACTGGATGCTAACAAACGAAAATCCACAAATTTGCCGTAGACTGGCACGATATGTGCCTGAATGCTTCAATATAAGAAGTACCTTTTTACGATAGGTCTGTCTCATTCAGTAGTGCTTTTATCCTTATGGAGGCGTGCCTTGTTTACGACCAGAAAACCATGGTTTTGCCAGGCTTAACCATGGTAGAATCATGGGGTTTTGTCTGGGGCCATGGTGCTTTTATAGGGGTATGTAATTGTCTTTTAATGTGATATAACTGTGTTATAGATGTAATTCTTCTCATAATGTGATTGTGCTCTTAATGTAATTGTGCTAGTCTTATGCTATATATATTTTATGTCCTTTGTACGTAATGTGATTGTGCTAGTCTTGTGCTATATATATTTTATGTCCTTCGTACGTAATGTGATTGTGCTAGTCTTGTGCTATATATATTTTATGTCCTTTGTACGTAATGTGATTGTGCTAGTCTTGTGCTACATGTGTATGTATATTTTATGTCCTTTGTACGTAATGTAATTGTGCTAGTCTTGTGCTATATATATTTTATGTCCTTTGTACGTAATGTGATTGTGCTCTTAATATAACTGTGCTCTTATGCTATGTATATTTTATGTCCTTTGTAATTTTTATATACATGTACTCGCTCCAAGTGGGGCGCCTTAATATGGCAATAAATATATCTATCTATAGCACAAGGGCTGCCCTCACGGAGTGGAAAGTGAGAGGTGTAGCCCTATCGCTTTTGGACCAGTGAATGTACCAGGAATTTCCCTCACCTGAAATCCAAAACCAGGTGCCGAGGACTTCGACATCATTTATCTGAAGAGCAAAGTCACTACTACTCAATATCTTCTATTTCAATCGAACTTGAACATCAAATATAAAATTATTATTTGGCTCATTGTGCTCAGTCTCCATTCTCATCAGGCGCCTCATCAGTGTCAGACAGTTGAGGGTTTGACAACAACAACAACGCTGTGTGGGAATGCACAAACTAAGTTGTACGATTTGACAGCTTAAATAAACTAACTGTTATCATAATCGCGCAAATATCTATTTCGGCCTTTGCATTTCATCTGTTTTGAAGCATTTCTACGTATCAGAATTTGAACGGACAGAAATTATCTTATCATAAATGATTTCGGCCGAAAACTTTTTCCATTCGGCGACATTTTGTTGCTACAACTATTATACGGTTGTACAGAAAATTATGACCTGAAGCTTCAGTGGAACTGGAAGGGGATTGGATTTCAAGGTTGAGCATTTCTTCTCTCGAATATGTTATTATCACAACTGTAGTCAGATCCACAAGGTCCCCTCTCATCATTTTAGTATATTCGAGGGAAGTGACACTCAAATCTTTATTCGCCTAAACGAAAATAATTTCTGATACCCAACCTGTAACCATCTGGGTCATATACGCGGTAAGACTGACCCTGGGATCGTGTGTATCCATTTTCAGCCTACTTTCGGCAACTGCAAAAGGGAATTTCCAGAAATCAATACCACGTGACTTCGTCAGCCAATCAGCTAAGGGACTTCCCTATATTTTTTTGTAGGCCTGCTATTGTAGAATCTGTACCAAAGTTGAAAAATTGACTGAAATAAATTGGAGCATTATTTTTATTATTATTTTCAATAAACTTAATTTGGCATGATTTCTCCCTCCCTATATATTTTTTACGATTTTTATGGTTATCTTTTGTTTATTTTATTAATTCCAATAAACTGACATGATTTTTTCTCAATGATTTCAATGACGGCAAAATCGACATTGTTAGCTTATATTGTATGACAAATATGATAATATTCACATCGTACAACATGTACGGTCACTGAACGCAAACATGTTGTGTATCCAAAATATTTATTTAGCACTACCTGAATATTATAACTTATACTTGTAATCATCACATATTTGCCTGTGATACTGGACATTTAGCCCCGTTGATACTGTGGAATGACACCGTTCCATATCATGATATGGATTTCTGCCCTCACGCGCCGGCCTGATATCGGTTATCGGCCCTTGGGCCGATATCGCGCACAGGAGTGGTTTCCCCTCGAGAAGCTCGTCGCATTCTCTCCGCAGTCTGACCGAGCGCACTTTTGTGCTTTTCACCTGGATCTTACTACGTATTAAATGTTTTGAAGTATGCATAATCATTCGATAATCGATCTTGAATTTGAACCTTTTCGCTCTGGTATATCACCAAAATGGGACGAAGAAATTTTCGCAACATTGACTGCATTTTACCGAGGGTCCAATTTTCGATGAAACAGTTTCATGTAAAACTAAAATCTATGTCTACTTGTTTTGTCAATTACAATGCTACCATTCATCTATAAATATGTGATAAATAGATTATGACATACCCATTTCCATATCGTCCCTGGCATCAGCCCTCGACCCCCATATCAGCCCTCGGGCCTTCGGCCCTCTGGCTGATATGGGGGTCTCGGGCTGATACCAGGGCCGATATGGAAATGGATATACAATAATCTCTATTTAGCATACTCTATCCTAGATGGAGAAAACCACCTACGAATTGATGTGATAGGGGTTTCTCCATCTAACTCTACCCATGCCTATACTATGCGAAGTACGGACATTTCCCACAGCGGACATTTTCCCCATGGACATTTCCCACAGTGGACATTTCCTCAACTCTATATTTAAAGTTTATTTCGTCCGATATATCTACAATGTAGGAGCATTAATCTGGGCATATCTTGCGGGCCATCCGTTCGATTGGTCCTCTTTCACTTTTAGAATACGATATAAGATCCGTTTTCTGATCTAACTTTTTAATAATATACCAAATGTGGATTTTCACCCAATGAAATTAGCCGCGAGTTGCAAGTGCGTGATAAATCCCGCCAGATTTTTATTTTCGGGATATTTTAACAAGAAACGATCATCATGTCTGGAAGAGAAGGTATTTAGATCTGCACCATTTTATCGTTCAACCTTAAACAATTTAATTGATTGAAAATGTAAAGTTTTGTTCTTTTGTTTCTTTCAGGCGGGAAGAAAAAACCCTTGAAACAGCCCAAAAAAGACAAAGGCGATATGGACGAGGTATGGTGCAATCTGTTTGATTTTACAACAACAACAAAAAATCTCCAGCACGACAGACACCGTCTCACGAATTACCCACATAATTTTTTAACGGGGTTTATATACCCGAACATCTTATAAGTCAAATTTTTCCACCCATGTCAGTCTTTAGTTTAGGTATTTCTTTAGCCACAACTGTTCCTATCAATAACCTTCGGATGATAGTCACACCTGGCGTTCATTCATCTCCTTGTGCTATAACCCGTACCGTATAAAAGTTCATTTTGATGCTCCTTACCTGTTATTTTCGGGAAGCTAATTCCTTCTTGTCCACGCTTGTCGCTTTTATTAAATTTTCCGGCGGGGGTGATCAGCTGTGCAAGAGCCGTTTTCGCATCGACCCCGACTTTCCCCATGTTACGGTAGACGCCATCTTGCGTGTATTTGGTCCACTACGCATGCGCAGTTATACAAAATGGCGTCTACCGTAACATGGGGCAAGTCGGGGTCGATGTGAAAACGGCTCTTGCACAGCTGATCACCCCCGCCGGAAAATTTAATAAAAGGTTATCCGAAGGTTATTGATAGGAACAGTTGTGGCTAGGTATTTCTTCTAAATGGCCATGAAAATTTCAACAGGGTTCAAAATCTTACTCCGTCCTGAGTGGCGAGGTCCTGTATGGCGAGCTCGCTACTCGGGACGGTCTTTGTTCTCCCTGACTCAGGCGGTCACGAGCCGAAGCATGCATGGCCTCGCCATTCGGGACTGCTCTACCATAATGCGAGATCGATCTTTGTTTAGGGAATTCAGAGCGTCATAATGAATAAACATATGATAAAAAAAAATAAAAGCTATGATTCACGAACCATATTCTCTTTCATATTGGGCCGTAGACCTACACGGTACTATTTTATGGAAATTCCGCCGGTTTGAGATATGGAAATGCCGCCGGTTTGAGATACGTACATTGCACATAAACCTGCATAAAATATAATGTTACCGGTAGCTCATTGGATTTGAGTCTTTGTAATTTGCCCACAAACAAGTTTATTATTATTATTGTTTTAATTTCATCACCCATATAGCGGTACAGGACCCTGTATATTTCTCGTTATTCACTTAACATGTTCACATTTTCAGACCCACACGTGTATGGATAGTGAATATAAATTCCCACCTCCGGTAAATTTAGAATTTGCTATTTACGCAATGGGAAATTTTTCCTCTGGCCATGCATTCTTGTCATTTCTAATAATCCCTCAAAATGTATTAAAATCCACAAGCCAACAAACTCTTACTGCTAATATTTGAAAGATCATTGGGTGGAATATGGGGCAATGCTATACTTCCGGAGAATAAGTGAACAAGATGTCCCATTTATTCAATCCATTCATCCAGGAATACTCATAGAATTATTCAAGCTGCTTTCATAACAGTCACACTGGAATGGCTGAATAGTAAAATACATGATCTGTAAATGATAGCCACAATAGATATCTAGACATTATGAACAATTGAACCTTTTCAGATTTTAAAGACATTAATTACATTGTTCTCAGAATATAATATTTCCATCAGGCTTTTCTCTAAATAATATTGTTAAGATAATTACTTTCCATTTGATATCTGATATAAAATTTGATGCACAAGCATAGATGGAAAACGTCTGTACTATATAGTTACATAGCTTTAAAAAAAAGTGTCAAACACGAAGAAGTGGCATGCCGACTCAAACCACATGTTCCAAGGGAGATAATTTTGCAGTGCCCCTCAGACTGCGAAATCACGTGTTATTTATTGGGACAAGACCACTATTAAAAATAGTCCCGATCCGTCTCTAGGCAACCTCTGCCAGAGAAGTGAATTGTTTTCAATATTTTTTCCAGTCTCTATTGCGACGAATCATTGAAGGCCAGTGGTAGGTGATTGGAGTATGATATGTGTTTGGTTTCGCTGTGAGTTTGAATTTAACTCAAGGCCTAATAAGGTGTTGCTTTTAGGGACTATTTGGGTGCCTGTGCACCGCTTTCTGAAAGCAGAGAAAAAAACAATTATGACGTCATTTGTACGAGCACGCATAACTCAAAATTTCGATGGGCGACCCCGTCAAGAAGTCTTTCCGGTTGTAGCACTTGGATTAAAGTATTTCTGTCCGAAGTATGGAAGTCAAGACTTAATTAATGAATCGAGGAGATGCAATTACGTTAACAGCTTTTAGCATTGCCGCCAATGTAAATAAGTGGTCTGACCCCTATTCATGCAAGGTTTGCCAAACGTATCCATAGTCTTGTGCTGATGTAATCTGTCTCCAGTTATAATTCTATCGTAGATTATATGTTAACAGTTTCCAGTTATAATCCTATCATAGATTATATGAAGTTGTTATACAACCAGGGCCTGATCTAGACTTTTAGTTTGGGCACCCTTACCTGGCGCAGAGTGTGATAAGTTATAGTGAAATAGGCCGCGATGTGGGACTGTCGAAGCCCATGGAAGCTGTGGGAGTATTGAATGGTCTAAATACAGCCTGATAACTTAATATTTGGCAATAGTAATTGCATTAATATAGGTTTCAGCCTGTTCAGAGGGAATTTGCTAACAAAAATATTTTTTTTTTTTTTCTTTTTTTTTTCTCATTTGGGCGCCCAAATTCATGGCGCCCAAACCCGTTATAACGGGTTCAAAAACGGCCTGGATCAGGCCCTGACAACTATAAGCCATATAACAAAGACGTCCTCAGTGGCGAGGTCCTCCGTGGCGAGCTCGCCACCCAGGACAGTAAGATTTTGAACCCTTACCGAAAATTTAGACACGAGGAAAATATAAGCCACATCGTAGTCACTGAAGTACCTCATTTTACCGCATAGTCAGGCCAGGCATGAGACTGATGGGCAGGTTCACGCACATGTGTTTTTTCACCAGAGCCAACAAGGCCAGGGTATTTTGTCTGAGTGCCGGTTCAACAGTTCAAGAAATTCATACAATAAATATTAGAATAATTTTAGCACAAGTAAGTGTCCCAAGATGGCGGTGTTGTTGGCTCTCGTGAAAAAACGTATGTGCATGAACCTGCCCTTCAGCAGGCCTCCCAGAGTGGCATAAAATCATAAAATTTTGCCAAAAATGAGTAAACAGCATAAAATAGCATAAAATCATAAATTTTTGTTGGAAAAGAATTGGTCAGTTGAGGAACTGCACTTAGAATCTCCGAAATCTGATATTGGGCATGCCCACGAGTTCCAAGTATGTACAACATCTGAACTTGCTGTTCACAATGATTAATGCAAAGTGCACAGCTTTTTGGTAGGACGTTAAAG
This sequence comes from Hanleya hanleyi, assembly GCA_036873755.1. Classification (NCBI taxonomy): domain Eukaryota; kingdom Metazoa; phylum Mollusca; class Polyplacophora; order Lepidopleurida; family Hanleyidae; genus Hanleya; species Hanleya hanleyi. Next base: position 12,797 of record JAVTVY010002302.1, read on the forward strand.
AATAAAAATGAAGTAGACCCCTATATATTGATTAATCAGAGCCAAACAGTGGTCATTTCTCTGATATACAAATACTCTTTCTTGGCACAATAACGGGTAAAGCCATGTAACCACTTGTACATATATATATCTACTCTCAGTAGCATATGTTCTACAGCAGGGCAGCAGTACCTTGTAGATCTAGTTCACTGGAAAATTTGTTATTTCAGCTATCTCACTTATTAGTTAAGTAGGTGGGTGGCCACAACAGTGACATTTTTAGTGTTCCAGTATAGAAATTACATGGGAAGTAGTCAGCTATTTTGGGTTGTTTTTGGTTATAGTTGGGAACCAAAAAGGGACACATACTGCCTTCTAATGACACCAATGTTAGTATGATTTAAATTGGACATTAGTCAAGTTCAGGTAACTTAAAATGATCCACATGCAGGCCATGACATTTGACGCGAACAATCGCTTCGTTCGCGTATCGGTTACGCAGAATCAAATTACCGCGAACGGAAAATCGGTTACGCGACTCGTGAGTTGCGCTCGTTTTTCTGTCATTGGTATTGTCTTGATCCTTGTAAAGAAGGGTGAGTGATCGCTGCCACTGACATGACTGAAGGCTGCTAGGCGTGCGATTTGTAACTCGTCCAGAAAATCAATGTTGTCAAAAAAAATCCTCGCTTTCTTCGCTTGGCGAAGATATCTAATAACACGCTTGATACAGGAAGCGGAACTGAACAGATCACGATATAACGACAGGATCTCGACTACAGTCATAGGGCGCACACAGTCTGCGACACGTGCCTTACAACAGAACATTGGCCAACACCAAATCAAGCGCTCCCATTGGTCGCTGATTGACGGGAAACTTGTACAACTTGGGCCAGCCTTAAAAATATGTTTGTTGGCTGTAACCCGACCCTACCTCAGGAAGTTGGGTCGGTAGGTAGGTAATTTTTTTTTCTTTTTTTTTTTTTATATCAGGTTTTCCTTTTTGGGGAGGCTGGAAGAGGTTAGTGTGATTTAGTTCAGATACTAAGGGCTGTTCCATTTAAAAAGATGTATCCCCCCAGGAAGGGAAACTTTGTACACCCCAACCACCAATATATTCAAATTAATTCTCCTTGCCTCCACCAAGCACAGCAAATAAATGTCCAGTACAACCTGGGAGAGAAGCATTTTTTTTTTTTCATCATAGCAGCCCACCCACCCACATTTTCTATTTGGAAGGGAAAAGGCACCCACCCATTGCGCACGCACTGCTATTGTTCAAAATAAATACATATTGAATAAAATAATGTCTCAGCTTCGAAGGTTTGGACATATTGTCCCAAGCCCTCCCGCCTCAACCATTCGCCAACAGATTTACAATCCCAGTCCGCCATTTTACCCTGAATTTTCAAGGCTGAACGGAAAACCATGGAAATATTTCCGAAAGGAGTAAAGGGCCCGCGCCCATTCTTTGTTTTCACGGGAGACTACTCCAAACAGCCGGAAGTCGCCAGAGCGCAACGAAGAATGTTGAGGACCGGATAAAGCTCGTTTTTCGCGATTTTTCACATCAATTTCCATTAAAAAGGAATGCCTTTCCAAATAACAAAGTGCATATTGGTAAAAGAGGGCCCACCCATAGAAGCAATATTTTTACAAGCTTAAACAATCACCAAGAGAAGTAATTTATTACCTGGAGGGACCACCAAGAGATTTCTATTCTGGACAACCCCACCCACCAATATATTATTAATTTTTTCCCCTTCCTGGGGGGGGGTACATATTTTCAAATGGAACAGCCCTAAGCAGGTCATTTGAAATATTCTTTTTGTCTGGCAGCAAAATTATTTCAGTATAGAAAACTAGTTATCTTCAAGGTATAAAGCAAGATATTCTTAAATTCAGGCTTGTGTACCTGTTTTATTTCTTAGAAGACATCGACATCCTGAAGTTGAACACATTCTTGACAATGACTTGACAATGACTAGTGACTAGCTGGTCAAAAAAATAAAAAATATACCACTACCAGACAAACTTTTGCCAAAATTGTGACAGGAAATAAAAAAATCTTCTCAGTGTTATACAGAAGGTTGTTCATTATACCATTTGGAGTTGAGAAAATTACCTCAAATTAATCATTAACATCATTACTGCCCTTCCTCGTCGCAAATTTATGGTGTGCTTTTATTGAATACTTAGGTACTTCCTTTATTCAGATTAGAAATACATCGTAATTTAATTTACTGTCAACAATGAGGCAAATACTAAGTTTCTAACCGGTGTCTTTTCGTGGAATTTAGTCCGAGGTGGAATTCTGACAAGCGTATTTGATGCCGACATCGGAACGTCAAAATTAAGCTGACGGCACCATCTAATTTGTCAAGACCGCTGAAGCCACCGACACTATTATATCCATGGCTTCATCGACATAGAGGGTTATAAAGTTTCCGTTAAACAACAAAGCAGTATAGATTTTCTGCATTTAGGCACACTGAAGTCTCCTCGGATAAAAGTAGAAATCCAAACATCGTTGTTGTTGTAACATCGTCAGTCTCAGAATCTGTCGGTGTACGGACCCACGTGGTGCATGGTGACAGTCCTAAACATGTCTACGTTCCAAGTCGATTCGCGACAGAGCTCTTTATGGCAGGTTTTAATAACCAACCGTTTTGAAATATTTTTCCCATCCTGTGTTGCTGTTGCCTCTCGATGTGTTTATTGTCCTCTCGTCCAAACCCAAACACAAAACAGAAGGGGGAACTTCCCGCCATATACACGTGGTCGACGAAAACTGCATTCCCCTACGGACTAGGCCATGGAGGATATGCCTTCAAAACGTGCGACATAAGCTCACATCGCGACTACTGGAGAGTGAAATCCTGCTTGCTTTTGCTAGGCGAACGTTTTACATAGATAGATAGATAGATAGATTTATTGCTCAGTTTTGTCCATAGGACTAAAATGCATATACATTAAGACATACATTAAAACAAATATAACATGAGTACATTAAGACAAAACAATTAAGACACTAAAACAATAGGACATTAAAAGAAACATCATACAAGAAACATAAAAACAATATGAAACCATCACAGACAATATCACATTGTGTACATACGTTTACACGAGCGAGGAGATAGGGGAGATAATTCTGACATTGCAAAATAAAATAAAAAGATGACCGGTCGGAAAATCGGCGAAAAAAGTTTCCAGTCGGCGGATTTTTGGACAGTCGGTCGGGTTACGCGCAACAAACTTATTTTTAAGGATGGACTTGTGAAGTGCAACTCTACCGTCTCAACATGAACTTGAGCAAGAGACTACATAGACACATCAAACTCCATGTGCTTTCTGTTTCAGTTGGCGGGACGACGGGAATACGAGCACAAATTTACCATGTGGTTTTCTTCGCTGATAGTAATGAGATACACTTTGAAATAAAACTACCGGCTATGTTCTAAAGTTAAAATTCCCAAAGAAAACTGTAGTTCATTGATGACGACGTACATGACAGGAGATTATGCGGAGTCCAGTTTTCGTTTTTATACTTTCGTAATTTGTCAACCTCCAAAGACTGACCTCTGCAAGTATTCACCCACATCACACAAACTATATTCAGATTGTGGTTGAAATATTGGTAAATGCCTTGACCAAAATGATTAAATAATAAAGAATACAGTGTTTTATTATAATTATAAAACTTTTTTTTATTTCTTGTAAGGACCAAAACAGGAATCTTGAATGAAATTAAGCAGAGTCCATAAAGTGGTCCATTTAACCCAGGTTCTGGGGGTTGCTTACATTGACGACCTACAGCATTTTGTTAAATCTGCGTAACCTTTTCACGTAACCTTTGGGTTACGCAGTCAAGTTTGACGTAACCTATCCCACAGGTTACGCAACTGCAGTACCCGTAACCCTTTTTTGGGTTACGCAATGATCTCAAATGTCATGGCGTGCACATGGCCAGTAAATACATTTTACGGGGTTAACAATTCTGAATTTTAGGTGGCCGACCCCAAAGTTGAACACAAAGTGACAACTCAAAATATCAGGTTGAAAATATCACACATACATTCCATTGTTGCATTAGTCGAACAGTTCACCAAGATAATCAGCAGTTGCTGCGGTGAAGATAGTTTATCTCAGCAATGCTTATGGTGTTAAATGGGAATTATGTTCATGCCATAAAATGATTGTGGAGGCAGATATCCTGAATTGACAGAGCTGACCCTTGACCTGGACGGGTGGATTCCAACAGGAAAAACATATTCTGTTCAACTCTGAGCAGATTGGGTATTATCAAGCCTATTTGTAACTGCATGACTTCATTTATCACACAAGAGGTCAAAAAAATATATATGCAGAAATGTTTTTGCTTCACAGATTTGTCAGATTTATGGTAAATCCTCTAATTATTCAAATGACAGGGATTGAAATTTCCCACCATAAAATCAGGGGGTGATCAAATTTATAAGAACAGTAAGTTGGACAAAATGACCCAAAATCATGCAGATAATGCTTTACTCGGCCAAAAAATGTCCGTACAATGTCTGTTTGGAAATGGTTCGAAAAACAGTTGAAAAAAAAAATCAGTAACTCAGAGGGGACGAAATTTTGAAAGAAAATACCTGTCTCGGGCAGGCTGGGGAATTTCCGCCTATTGGTGGATTTCCGACTTTTTACCCCCTGAAATGATCGATCCTGAGATCGATGTAAATTCGGGTAGAAAATTTAGATGGGGGTAAGCTCCGTATGCTCGTCTCCCTCACTGCTGGGTTTAGAAAATGCGTTCATAGGCGGTTCGTCCTGTTTGGGAATTCCCCTGATCACACGCATCGGTAATCTAATAAATCGCCCAGTCTACAGAGGGTGGACTGGAAAAGTACCCAGTCATGGAGAATGTATCCTAGTTCTCTCTGCCCGTGGATTTCTGTTCGGATCGCTGTACGTACGCCATGTGTTTGGGATGATGTAGAAGGATTCGGCCGAAAGTGAAAGAAAGACAGGGCTTCATTTGCACGTCTAAATTTATTGTGAGGTGCGCTTTTATCGGCGATTCGCGTTCGTAATTAGTGCAAACTTGTCATTGAAAATTGTCTCCAGAGATTTGTTTCCCGACTATGCTATAACATTGTGTTGTTGTTGTAAGCGAATATTGCGTAAGTTGTCGAGTGATTGCCCGTGTGGACAACTGAATAAACGTTACGTTTGTTGGACAAATTGTAATTGTATCACCAAATGTTACAAACCACTGAGTCTCAGATAAATTTAATTCCAAATTTGCTTAACAGAGAAACAATTTTTCTCCCGCCGACTGGAGCACGTGGAAATCCCCTTCGATCAGAACGAGGCTGACTTGATAGCTGTACGTCGGGAACCCACAGAAGCTTGATAATGCATGCTACTGTGGTAGCGATGACCGGTTTCCGAATGTTTTTTGGGCCCCCAAGTCCTCAATTGATTGTTTTGCTTGTTGATGATGAGCATTTTGTGAATGGTGACTGAAAATAGAATTTATGAAACCAATAATTGAAGATAATTATATAATTAATTATATTTATCTATTGAATGGCTTAAAGTAAATACTTTTAATGGACAGTTTTACTGAAATTAATTGACGGGGAGTTGTATTCTCAACTTGCCCTTTTTTTCATTATTAAACTAGATCCAGTTAAAGAGATTATTAATCAATAATTTCAGCAAAAAAAAAGTTCCTTTTCAATGTGAATAAATCATGTGAAGTTCTTTAACACAGCTAAACTACTACTATGTGTCTAAAGTTTAGTTACAATATTGACACTTTTAAGCTTCATCGTTAAAATAGTGTTGTCTAATATATAAAAAAATAGCAAATTTCCTTTCTTGTGGGGTCACCAAAAGGGCTCTTATTTGAAAAAAAAATTCCAGCGAGCGGGGGGCGCTGCACCCCTCTCGTGATCTCCCCCCGCTCGCACGCATTGCGTGCTCGGGTGCAGGGGCTTCGCCCCAGCACATGGATAGTATTTGGGATAAGTTCAGACTTTTTTTTGGAGGTCAATTCCCATGCCTGCTCAGGGGACAGTTAAGAATGATTTCTACCCATCTCCTCCCAACTGTAGTCTGAACGCTCTAATGATAGGAAATAATAATGTTGATTTTGAGTTTAATAATGTTGCATAAATATAAAACATGAGGGTAAAACACACAAAACCCCTCGGCTTCCCCCAAGCAATTGAGAAATATGCCGAGATTGTGCAACTTATTATGGCTATATTTACTATTCATTCAGAATTGTCCTTTTTAGAGCATATCATTCTACAGATATAACAGCTACATTCAAGCATATCACAGAAGGGGCATAACTCTGTAAAATAAGGGCTGTGGCGAATAATTTTTTGTAGGCTTCCACAATACAAGTGAATAAATAATTCGGTAGCTGTACCGTACACAGTTTTTCCGATATAACTGGTTAATACATTCAAGCATATCCAAGATTATTTCACCCGGAAAGGGGCATAACTCCATAACTCCCAAGACAATGATTTTTTTGTATGCATCTAGAATACAACTAGATGAATAAGTTTCTAAAATTTAGTAGATGTAACAAACACAAATCTGCAGATATAACTTGTACAATCAACTATATATCACAAAATAATCAGAGATTATTAGATCCGAAAAGGGACATAACTCCATAAAATATGGGCTGAGATGACATTTAGAATACAACTAGATAAATCAACTAGTTTCATCACAATTCGCAAGATGTACCCAAACTGAGTTGTCTCTAATATTCATCATTTTGCTGCCATACCTACAATCTGTATTCATTTTGACTCTACTTTTATGGGAAATCACAAAAAATAGATGACAAAAGCATAAAATTTCCTTCAAAATAGCATAAAATAATCATAAATTTTCACAAAAATTGGCATAAAATCATAATTAAAATTCCTGAAAGTGGCTGGGAGGCCTGCCTTCAGTCTCGCACCTGGCAAGAATATGCGGTAATATGTGGTAGGCCCTACTTCTGGGATTACGATGTGGCTTATTAAAAGATGAATAAAAAAAAAAAATATTTACATTGTGTAGGGCCTATTTAGTCAATAGGGCTGTGAATCGGGCTTAATCAGTTAAGAACCCAAAATGCAGAGTCCAATTGATCTACTGTACAGTTGTCGAACAATAGATCATTGGACAGTTTGGAAATCAGCCATGTTTCCTTTCCCATCATGCAATGCGCACCACAAGTTACTTTAGCTCAACGTAATATTGTAAGTATAGGCGGCAGCAAGAAATGCAAAAATAAATAAATTTCCCTTATGCTTTGGCTCTTCGGACGTTTCAGAATAATTCTTTATGTCTTTATCACTCTTTTATTCTTCTTGACTGGTTCGGATGGGTTACATAAATGGATCTACAGCCAAAAAATGTTCACTTTCTGTACTGCAGCCGACGGAGATGTCCTGTTGAGCCCGTGAAGCATGCCGGGTGACAACTCTTGTTGTACCCGTCCTCGCACAGGGGTTCTTTGAAACTATCCACGGATGTATTCTTCAGCACAGGCATGACACAGCCACAACTGTTTCTATCAATAATGCCTGTGGTTGAAAGTCGCAGACGACGAGTATGGATCTCCGTTCACTATAACCCATACCGTATTAATATTCATATTGATGCTCCTTATCACTTACTTTCTGAAAGCTAATTCCTCCCCCATGCTTGTCGCTTTTATTAAAGTTCCCAGTGCTGGTGATTAGTTGTACACAAGCCCTTTTCACAGTGATCCCAACCTCCCCCATATCACGGTAGCTGCCATGTTGTGCATGTCTGTCCAAGTGTGCATGCGTAGTGTCCCAAGAATACACAATATGGCATCTACCATAATATGGAAGGCGGTCAGGGTCGCTGTGGAAACAACTCGTGTTCAGCTAATCATCAGTGCTGGGAACTTTAATAAAAGCGAAAAGCATGGAGAAGGAATTGGCTTCCAGAAAATAAACGGTAAGGAGCAGGATGGTATCGGTTATAGCGAACGGAGATCCATACTCATCGCCTGTGACTATCAATGATGGCATTATTGATACGAACAGTTGTGGCTAGGCATGTCATAGCTCAGTTAGACCAACCAATGCTCAAGTGCGACGATGTTCCGTTTGATTGAATCATTCAATTTAAATATGCATTTAGATAGTCCAGGTGGACAAATTTTGCTGTAAAAATCAAGCCACGCTTATTTGAAGTCTTAATATTTTAGTATGTGTTGTGAAATATAGTTTGTTAACACATACTGTAATTTCAGAAGTTTATCCTCTGTATCAGCAAAAAAACCTAATCAGTTCCATTCACTCTTGGGTTTAAATAAAGATACCAGCAAATATTGGCGAGGGAGGCCAACAGTACCTACTTGTAACAGAACAGATCTAATGCTGCCATTTTATAGTGCTGTCCCACCGAAATATCATGACGTAGGCAGACATGACACCCCACTCAGTCACGTTATACTGATACCGAGCGAACCAGTCCTTGTTCTATCCTCTTAATGCTGAGCGTAAACGAGGAAGCAACAAGTTCCCTTTTTCAAGTCTTTAGTATGACCCGGCCTGGGATCGACCCCAGTACTATATGTTATTAATCGATTGGTTTCGTATTGCCTTCGTATTGACCTGAGGGTCGCCGTATTGGCCCGAGGCCGCAGGCCGAGGGCCAATATGGCGACCCGAAGGTCAATACTAAGGCTATACGAAAACAATCGATTCATAATATTTTTATTAATTGACATTTACTGGCCATGTTCTTGTTTTTCTGAGCTTGAGTGGCAGCATCCGTTTCTTGATCTGTAACAGGTTTAAATCGTTTTAAATCGTCTGCACATATCTCATCAAGCTCTAAAATTCCACCCACAAACCCTTGAATAACACGCTCTGTGCTCGCCATCGCGCTGAACAAACAACACTGCTGTCGTCTGTTTCTCCAGTCGTCGGTCCTTACTGCTAGTTACGGCTGCACTCGTTGACCTCGGCCAATACAACATTCAACCCGGCCAATACAGCTTTCAACTCGGCCAATACAACTCGGCCAATACAAGTCGGGTTCGACATGACGTATGGACAGGCCGTTTTACACTGTATTCGGGTAATAACATACACAATCAATTAATAACTACCGTTTACGAGGCCGACGCTCTACCATTAGACCACCGCAGAATATGAAATGAAAAAGTAATATTGTTAATGATTTGGTTAATATTGACGTTCCTCACTGGCAAATTGGCAAAACAAATTTGAGTCAGAATTGAGGATTTTTTTTTTTGATTTTTTTTCGTAAGTTCCCGCCCACATGTTATTTCACAAAACAAAATTAATAAAGTCAGGTTCTTCGATTATTTCCGAGACTGGGTCTACTATTTCATGAGCCCAGCGATGTACAAAGTATTCTGTCATGAAAATCTATCAGTAAACATATAGACATTTTTGCACTCAGAAGTTTCAGCTACCTTCTGGCCCATCGGAATAGTTTTCATGTGATGCAATGGACTTCAGGCAACAGGGGCAGATACAGGCCTTATTTTATATGGCGCCCAAAATAAACGAGGTCTAAAAACGCTCAAATTAAGAAATGAAAAACGCCCAAAGTACGACGAACAAATTTAGGTATTTTAGTTTATTATGCAGCAAATTTACGTCTTGTATTTAATTTTGAGATGGTTTACTCACGTTTGCATTTGTCACTTCAAAAATGGAGCAGCGAAATCAAGACGTACATTGCCAATGAGAACCACCATGTCAATTTCACCAACCCGATTCATATGAACTTCACTTGATAACTTGATAGAGAAATGATAACTTTAACTACACTAAACGCTAGCCGGAAGTTATCGTCTTGAGGGCCGCGTGGAACATGGTGTTTGCGCAGTGACCCCTGGTGGTGAGGTTGATTCGAGCAGACTTCTACTTCCTGTGAAGAAAGCAGACGAAAATGCCTCGTGGTTGGCCACCGACAACCGGGAGTTCTCATAATCCGAAAAGCGCCAGCTATGTCCACAGTCAGAAGAGAACTGCTGAGCATGTGAAGACAACGGGCAGGGGAATAGGCCGTTTTATTCAGAAACGTCCACGGACCGATCCTGGTAATTTCGTGTTCCCAGTCATGTTCTTTGGGAGTTGTCTCCCCTTGGTCTATGTCACCAGTGCAGAGATCGCCAGGTTTTCAGTTGCCAAGTCTCACGGAAATATGGACTAACCTCCCGGTCTCACGGAAGAGTTTAGAAATCTCACGGAATTCATAGGATAAGTTCTCAAAAGTCTAAATCTGCAAAAAAAAAAGACTTATTTTCTCATGAAAAGGAATGTAATATAACATTTTTAAACAATTTTCTATCAAAATTTATATAATCTCGTATGGAAATTCATTGTCTGGAAATGCGTTTTAGAGCGTCTGAGAACGTCTAGCGGCTGGGGCCCTCCGGCCAAACAATTTTTTTGCATCGCTGCGCTCGGCAAGACTAAAAAGGCGCCCAAATTAAAAAGCTGTATCTGTCCCTGGACAAATAAAAGATCAATTCACTCCAATTGGATGTCAATGGCAAACCTAGCTGAGGCAGACTGACCCGTTTTGTAGTTGTTGTAAGTGCAACAACAACATGCAATTTCACTTCTCTCTCATTCACGCAAACCATGTGTATTGCAGTTATGGCGATTTATTACAATTGTGTGTCTGTCAGTAGAAATGCTGGTGCAAGTTGAAGTGTTGATAGACTATTTCTGGCCCAGAAAGGACTGCTGACGAGTGAGTAGTTTCAAGTCGGGGGGAGCTAAAGTCTCTGACTTTATAATGCTCAGTAGTTGTTGTTGTCTGTATACGATCCTCCTCCGTGATCATCTTGGTCAATGTCCTACATGTTATAGTTCACTATGAACAACACAAGAAGTTATCACTTTGGCATGTGGACGGTGAGAACTTCCACCTTCCGGTTCTCTAGGCTGCTTGAAATGTTCCATTTTGATGGATATATTAACCAATGCAGTTTGTAAAAGATATCACAGAGTAAAGGTGACTGACTCTTGAAAGAGTCACAGACATCTGAAGATCACAGATTGAGAAAGAGTTGAATAATAAAAAAATGTTACCTGTGTAAAAGATACAATAGATAAACGAAATATCAAAATACACCACATTCCCCCTGCCAGTGCATGTTGTATTTTTTCTCTCGCTGACACAGGCTTTTCTAGGAGTCAGAAATGAAAAATAAAACATGGATAACTTCTACTTTTTTTCTTTTTATTCCATCCTCCGACATTGGAATTTTGGGAACAGATTCGTAAACCAAGTCATAAAAAAAATCTGGCCTTTAGTTGCCTTATTAACCTCATTATATTGCTCATTGTGATGGATCAGCCACACTTATCATTGACGGTTACCAACCGGTACATAATAGGAAACCGACTGGTATTAAAAATATACTGACTGACACATGTAAACAAATATTGAAGAGAAATACTTTTAAGACAAATGATATGTATTTCAGGAGGTTGAATTATTAGAAATAGTACTTTATGTTCTCTCTAAAACACTCGTGAAATGAATGCAAATGCACTAATTGCCAGCCAGTGGTGAATTTATAAAAGTGGATTAAGCCCCCAAGTGGGTGTTGTGAGCAGCAGGAGTTTTGTACCATCTCTGTTGCCACGAGGGGATGATTAATTTCCTCTGCTTGATGACTACATGGATAGTCACACATGTCCAGCTAATCATATCGTAGTTATATTGTCACTATATGGCCGAAATAGCGCTGAACGTGACGTTAAACCCTAACTCACTCACCCCATCTGCTAAACCCTCTCTGATTCTTTGGTCAGAGCACAATTGAAAACACTACCTTGAACCTTGAAAACCTTATTTAAAAAGCCTTGAAAATGTTCTGAAGACCTTCAAAAAAACCTAGAAAATGGGAAATCTTGTTCTGTTGTTAATTCAATTGTCTCGTGTAAAAAGTAAAAAAATTAAGAAAATGTATTCGCATTAGCATAGCTTCAACGACATTGGAAGTTATTTGCCTTGAAAACAGGATCTACTACCTTGAAAAGATGTTGAAAAGGCCTTGAAAATTGGAAGCTGTAAGGTGTACAAACTGTCAGAAATACAAGGTTTACCCAGAGTTCAGTTGTATGCTCTATTATAACTAGAGATGTAAGTTATAGATAAAGCATTTTACAATCTGTTTGATAAATTAAGTTTGATATTTTTGAATTTGTTTTCTATTTTAAGTTTGACATTTGGGTGAAGCAAGTCTCTGTCCATTGAATTTGAAACAGAACTATTTTTGAAACCAAAAGCTTTCAGAGACGTAATATTGAATAAAAGTATTTACTTTTCAATAAAAAAAGAAAAGAAAGAAGAGCATGTCTGTTCACTGACCCATGACTTCAGCTGATCACCTACTGGGTTGTATAATTTCACATTGCATCTATTAACCCAGGAGTGTATTTTGAACTTGTGATAACTGACATAATTTTATACATATCATGTACTATATTTTCCTAGTATTCAAAGACCGTGTCAATAGGCTTAGATTAATGTATAATTTGACAAATATTACATGAAAATATGTCCACTATCGCCAGTTCAAATTATTGTCCCGCGACGCCCGAAGGGCTAAAGGGGGACTAGGGGGTCCGTCGTACCGTGCATCCGTCCAACTTCGTTTCCGGACAATAACTTCTGAAAAACTGAACGGATTCTTTTCAAATTTGGTATATAGGTACCTTGCCTCAAGATCTTGCTTGGGATTGTTTTACACGCGGATCTGCCTAAAGGTGGCGCCATCTGGGGGACCAAGTTAAAATTTTGTTTCCAGAAAATAACTTTCGGATTCTCTTCAAATTTAGTATGTGGGTACCTCTACTCAAGATCTCGCTTTGGATTGTTTTTCATGCCAATCCGCCTTGGGGGGGCAAAGTTAAAATTTTGTTTCTGGACAATAACTTTTGAAAACCTTGCCTCAAGATCTCACTCAGGATTGTTTTTAATGCTGATTCACCTATAGGTCCGTGACACCACCTGTGGGCCATGTTGCAATTTCGTTTCTGGACAATAACTTCTGAAAACTTTACCGGATTAGGACAAATTCGGTAACTGTATCTTGCCACTGTATCTCACTTGGGATTGTTCTCCATGCCAGGTACTGAACATTATGATCCAAGCCAAATCAATTGTTTCAAAGTCGGGGGACTTTTCATTCTCCTGGGTTAATCGATGGGGCAAAGTGAAATTACACAATCCAGTAGCTGACCCACTGAAGTAATGGGTCATTGAACAGACAGGCTATTCTTGGTTCTCTCAATAATGTGCCATTGTCACCTTCAGGAAAGTGTCAATATCTCGTGAAAGAACTGAAACTGTACACACACAAAAATTGCAATGTTTTTGATGCTATATTAATGCACAATTGGTGGAAATTTGAATAAGACGTATGTTTGAATACATTTGTGAGCTTTGATTTGAAGACCATTCAATTTATATAATGTACAGAACTGCAGATTGTTGCAAAACTCGCAAACATCAATGGAATCGTGATTATGTCAGGGTTAATTATTATCCATAATTTATTTTGACAGGATGAGGTGGCATTAAAACAGAAGTTAAGGGAAGATCAAAAAGCACTGAAAGATGCCCAAGCAAAGGCGTCAAAGAAAGGACCAATGGGTGAGCTGCTTTCCAGTTCCTGGTTGCATAATGTACTGTCCAGTTCAGCATATAAACCAGAGTCAGAAATATACAAATTCAGATTGGTCATTCAAAGTTTAAACTAAATGTTGATCATCTAAATTTGTTCAGACATGTCTGTTCCTATAAACAGAGCAGACGGATCAAATCAGTTATGTCTGATGTCTGACTGCTATTAAAGTAAAGTTGAAAGTATGTGACTTTTGTAGAGAGGAGTTATATGGATAACACCTGTGAACCACATATGACCTGTCACATATGACCTGTCACATATGACCTGTCACATATGACCTGTCACATATGATTTGAATTTGACATGAGTGACCCAAGTATTATTTGTGAATGCACATGTGTGATGATCAGTTTCTCGCTTTTAAGGATACTGAGCCCACCTGTAGACATTTTTACACACCCTCTTAGTAGAATATGCCTTTATACAGCTAGAAGTATGCCTTATAGGTATGGTAAAGTATATATTTGTTGAAAGCTCCTCTCTTAAGGATTCCAAATATACATACCTGTTCAATGTATATCTGTAGGTTGTGATGATATTCAAATTTAATTTTTTTTTTTTTTTTAAAATGAGCCTTTTTTAAATGGCTATTTTCAAAAAAGTAATCAACTTATTGTGACTTACATCATCATTTCCTGTAGAAAACAACTTCAACCGTAAATCCGTGTCTCAATTTTAGTCTACTTCTCATTCTTTAATCTAATGACATTTAATGAAATATTTCTTTACAAAATCGAGCAACTCACAGTTTTGAACTTTGAGGTTGAATTAAATGTCAGTAGAATGATAACTAGACCAAAATTGACAAAACTGAGAGACTTCCTGTTGGAGTTGTCTTTACAGGAAGTGATGATGTGATTTGCGCTAAACTTGAGTACTTTCTGAAAATAGCCATTTGAAAAATCAAAATTAAATTTTAAATAATTTTCTTTTAAATCCCAATATCTGCTCTACCTACAGATTTACAGTGAACACATTTATACATTTGGAATCCTTACGAAATGCGCTTTTAACAAATATATACATTACCATAGCTATGAGGCATTCTTTTACCTGTATAAAGACAAATTCTAGAGAATGTGTAAAAATGTGTGCAGAAGGGCTCCGTATCAGGGTTCCCAGTCACTCAGGGAAAATGATTTTTCAGTTTTTCAGTCAGGGAAAACTCGGGGAATTTGAGAAACATACCCAACATCAGGGAAAACTCAGGGAAATTGAGTAGCAAGAGAGGCTGTATGACTGGCTGGCCATATGTTGGCTTTTTAGTGCACACCAGGGATGCACATTTTTAGCCCACCATCACCAGATGGTGGGCTGTTCAAATCACTTTTTGTCCGTCGTCAGTCAGTCCGTAAACAATTCTTGTTACTGCGATCCAGGCAGCCATCTTGGATTTCCCCATGAAACCTTGTTACCGCGATTTCTCAGGAACTACTGCATGGATCTTTTTCAAATTTGGTACAAAGGTTCCCCTTGAGATCTAGTTGTGCAAGAAACCTTTTCTGGTCCGATTCGAAAATCCAATATGGCCACCAGGCAGCCATCTTGGATTTCCCCATGAAACCTTATCGCGTTTTCTCAGGAACTACTGTATGGATCTTTCTCAAATTTGGTACACAGGTCCCACATGGGGTCTAGTTGAACAAGATACCTTTTCTGGTCCGATTCGAAAATCCAATATGGCCACCAGGCAGCCATCTTGAATTTCCCCATGAAACCTTGTTATCGCGATTTCTCAGGAACTACTGCATGGATCTTTCTCAAATTTGGTACACAGGTTCCCCTTGGGGTCTAGTTGTGCAAGATACCTTTTCTGGTCCGATTCGAAAATCCAATATGGCCACCAGGCAGCCATCTTGGATTTCCCCATGAAACCTTGTTATCGCGATTTCTCAGGAACTACTGCATGGATCTTTCTCAAATTTGGTACACAGGTTCACCTTATGATCTAGTTGTGCAAGATAACTTTTTCGGTTCAAATTGAAAATCCAATATGGCCACCAGGCGGCCATCTTAGATTTCCCCATGAAACTTTGTTATCGTGATTTCTCAGGAAGTACTGTCTGGATCTTTCTCAAATTTGGTAGACAGGTTGCCATTGTGGTCCAGTTGTGCAACATACCTTTTCTGGTCCGATTCCAAAATCGAATATGTCCATCAGGCGGCCATCTTGGATTCCCCCATGAAACTTTGTTATTGCGATTTCTCAGGAACTACTGCATGGATCTTTATCAAATTTGGTACACAGGTTCCCCTTGTCACTTAGTTGTGCAAGATACCTTGTCCGATTCGAAAATCCAATATGGCCACCAGGCGCTCATCTTGGATTTCCCAATGAAACTTTGTTATCGCGATTTCTCAAGAAGTACTGCATGGATCTTCCTCAAATTTGGTACACAGATTCCCCTTGTGGCCCAGTTGTGCAAGATACCTTTTTTGGTCCAATTCGAAAATCCAATATGGCTGCCAGGTGGCCATCTTGAATTTCCCCTTGAAACATTGCTATCGTGAATTCTCAGGAAATATTTCGTGGATCTTTCTGAAATTTGGTACACAGGTCCCACATGGGGCCTAGTTGTGCAAGATACCTTTTTTGGTCCGATTCGAAAATCCAATTAATACGGTATTCCCGAGTTGTGACGTTGCATCACAAAAGTCGGCGGATCAAACGGTGGGGCATATTCTATATATTGACTATAGAGAACATCCATATCTTCACCTTCCATATCAAGGAGTTCAAATAATTCAGAATTAAAATGTATTTCTTTAAATTTTAAATCAGTTTTCTTTAGTCCATGCAGTTGCAAGTGAACTGCCCCACCCTTTCGTCTGCCGGCGAGTCAGCTGCATGAAGGGACGTCACTCTTGTGACACAATGTCACAACTCAACAACTGTAAACTACTGCATGTTTCGATCCAAGGGAAATAATCAGTATTCAGACACTTTCAAATTCGAAGTTTCAACATTAAACTGGACCGGATCCCTTCAGTGTTAAGTATTGTACCATCTTACTATTTTCGAGCATGGTATCTTAAAACAGATATCTCAAACTAGTCCAGTAAACAAAACAGAATTAGCATTCATTCCTAATTATAAAATCTTAAAGATGTAATCAGCCTCAAATCTGGTCTGAAATCAATGTCTCTCAAACTCAGCGAAAGTGACATATGTTACAACAGGTACAAAATGAAACACATTTGACCACAAACAACTAAACTTGTTTCTACCATTCACGAGAAAATAGAAGGAATTGATCTTTAAAAATAAACGGCATGGCATGCCGTTTATTTTTCCAAGGCCGTGTCAACAAGCGTATACATGTATGGTGCATTCTACCAACGTATGCTGTGCGACATTACCGAACCGTAGGCACGAGCCATGACGTTATCCCATGGCTGCAGCTGTGCAGCATTCAAATTCGTGAGCGTCGCTACGTCACTCATACGTCATTTTCCTCTCCGCGTACAACACACACTCAATGGCGAGACAGAAAAGCCGTCGAAGCGGGCAGAGTTACAAATTTCGCTGACAATATATTCTTGCATTCGTTGTATATGACGATTCCACTATCATCAAATATAATACATATAATGCTTTGGTAATCTTCAATGCTGAGAAAACGCACAGGGGAGAGTTTACAAAATCCATACATTTTGAGGCTGATTACATCTTTAAGTATGCCAAAGTGTCAAAGAGATTTTTCTTCGCTTCCAGTACCCAATGATGACACGTGTAAAAAAAAAAAAAAAAAATACTACAAAACGAAGACGAAGGATCCTCCGTACATGTACATTCACTTTCAGACTAAACTTTGCTCATTTCTCTTGTACTATAACAACCGAGATTTCTAGAAATCTTGAAACTCCTGAAACTTAGAAAGATAATATCTTGATGTTTTCCAGTGTCCCTTTTTCGATCTTTTTCGCTCAGATTCGAAATTCTGTAAACAAAATCGTCTTAGTAACAATGGACAAAAAGATCCTCTTGTCATTAGCTTACAATTATCAGACAATGGTGGGCGCCAAGATCCTTCAGGATCTCTCATCCTTCTTAACACTTCATTAATAGTATAGGCTCTGGGGGGGTTTCTGTGTACATCTCTCTTTTACAGCAAAACTTGGTATTTTCCTGTTCTGTATGTTGAGACCATTGGAAAAAGTTTGGGTAACACTCCCAGATCAAGTACGTTTTTTCTGTGCAGCCTAATACATGATTACGCCTTGACGCCAATCAGCCAAAATAGCAAATTTCAGTTTTCATGGAATAATTCAAGAGTAGGCAGCATTAGATTCAAATGTAACATTTATTTATCATGTTTAGACATAACTAACACATTTTTAGCATGGTTCAGTACCATAACCCTTCATTTTCAGCACAAAAATACGCTATTTGGCGAAATTTTGCCCAAAAATCACTTTCAATTTGAAAGTCGCTCAAAATTCGATCACCCCTCATACACCCAATTTTGTAGATAAAGCAACCAAAATTGGTCAGAAGTTTCCTTATTAAGTCTTTTGATAACTCCATGCATCATATTTATGATTCAGGGTATTGTATGGTGACAAATGTCAACAAAAGTTACCCCTACCCCCAAAAAGCGGCATTAACCAAATTTGGTTAAATTGGTCTAACTTTAAAAGTAAGTCTGATATTAAGTTGGTTTTGGTGTCTATGCATGGGTTTTTGATACCAAGCAGCTATTCATTGGAACCATAATCAACCCCTTTTGAGTTAACCTAATTTGCATAAATTCAAAATGGCCGCCAAAAGCTCCAGGTTAAGTCATCAGTCAAGAAGGACAGAGACAAAGTAAGTGTTACAGTAAGTCCAATATAGTTTTTTTGTATGGATCTGTGGTGTTACAATTATGAAATATCACTGCTTAGTCAATGTACGTAGGCCTATAGCTATTCAAATTGATTAATTTGCATAAATCCATGACGGCAGCCATGTACAGACAAAATTGACAGTCGGTAATTACATGCCCAGGCATGATTAATCGCGAATTTTAACGCAAACGCAAACAAAACTGTTTGAGTACAATCCATCCAGTGATAATCTCTCTCAAAACTACTTGAAGGTGCTGCCATCTACCTTAAGGAATCTACAACATCTTGAAGCCATGTGCATTTCAGGAAGCAGACATACTGTTTTGGACCTGTTCTTTGTTCGCTTGAGGAGCTACCCATTCGTTCCATGGAAACTGTGCCTTGCCCGATGAAAGGGTATAGAGTATGACAAACAACCCAAATAGGATTTCAGCAGCAATGTTTATACCATGATAATTTGTTTCCTGATCCTTCTAAATGGTCAACATGCATATCCAATAGGCCTATGTTTGTCACGAAGGCTATACTCCAGAAGTATTTTTTATTGATAGATACTTGGTATATACCGGATTAATGTAACTTTATCATCTCCATGATTGGTCTTTGTCATCTTCTGGCACTCTAACAGCGTTATATATGTCATAATTTTAGTGAAATAATCCTTTAAAAACAAGACCTATGACTAGTAAGTGGTGCCCTCTTTTTTTGAGTTGTTGAACTATATTTCCACTATTTTCGATGCATAGTATGTTGAAAATTGCTTGAATACGGATAAGTATATCACTGTGGCTTATCAGTCTTTCACATTTCATATTGTCATTATACAGTCGGTCCTTGCCAGTGGTTAGTTAGAATTAGAGCATCAGAACGTCAAGGATTCGTTGGTAACGATTGGATCTGTAACACTCTCAGGACCGCCCGAAGACAGTTCGTTTGATGCGACTGCGACTCGGAAGAGTCTCGCTAAATGCCAAGACCCTTCGCGTTCTGAGCAGGAAGAAGATAGAAGTACTCGTTCCCAGGCTGTCCGCCATCCACCGAATAGAGAGACGACCACGACAGCCTTACGACAAGTGAAGTGTATTACCTGTGACAGTAAATCGCATAAACAATGCGAATCTTGAAGGTAACACTTTCGGGTGAAGACATCATCTTGAAACAAGTTTGTCGCAACTAGAAAGGCTGAAGCACGGCCTGATTCACTGATGCGATATTTTGTGCACTGTTGTTTGTGGAATTTACTGTAACAGATAATACACTTCACTTGTCGTAAGGCTGTTGTGGTCGTCTCTATTCGGTGGATGGAGGACAGCCTGGGAACGAGTACTTCTATCTTCTTCCTGCTCAGAACGCGAAGTGTCTTGGCATTTAGCGAGACTCTTCCTTTTTCTACAGAGAACAGAAGTCATGGTGTACTTTTTATAACATTCATTGGTCACATGATAAACAAACTCATCTCCTTTAACCAGCTTAAGTCGCTTGGGAACTTGATCATTGTGGACGTCACTTGCTTCTCGTATACTTTTGCAACCATTAGTTGTGCTCATGGTTTTATTCCCTGTGCTTTTCTGGCAGATGCTGATTTAGTCACATCACACGAACTTCGGGCCGTCCTGAGAGTGTTACAGACTCCATCGTTAACAACAAATCCTTGACGTTCATGCAATCCGAAACTGTTGATGCTCTTAAGTCTAACTAACCACTGGCAAGGACCGACTGTATACTGAAAATATGAAATGTAAAAGACTGATAAGCCACAGTGATATATTTATCCATATTTAAGCAATTTTCAACACACTATGCATCGAAAATAGTGGAAATTTAGTTCAACAACTCCAAAAAAGAGGGCACCACTTACTACTCATAGGTCTTGCTTTTAATGGCTTATTTTACTCAAATTATGACATATATAACGCTGTTAGAGTACCAGAAGATGACAAAGACCAATCATGGAGATGTTAAAGTTACATTAATCCAGTATATACCAAGTATCTATCAATAAAAAATACTTCTGGAGTTTGGCCCTCGTGACAAACATAGGCCTATTGGATATGCATGTTGACCAATTAGAAGGATCAGAAAACAAATTATCATGATACGAACATTGCTGCTGAAACCCTATTTGGGTTGTTCCTCATAATAATCTGTACCCTTTCTTCGAACAAGGCACATACGCAGTTTCCATAGAATGAATGGGTAGCTCCTCAAGCGAACAAAGAACAGGTCCAAAACAAAATGTCTGCTTCCTAAAATGCACATGGCTTCAAAATGTTGTAGTTTCGTTAAAGGTAGATGGCAGCACCTTCTTAAGTAGTTCTGAGAGAGATAATCACTGGATGGATTGTACTCAAACAGTTTTGTTTGCGTTTGCGTTAAAAATCGCGATTAATCATACCTGGGCATGTAATTAACCACTGTCAATTTTGTCTGTACATGGCTGCCATCATGGATTTATGCAAATTAATCAATTTGAATAGGTATAGCCTACGTACAATGATTAAGCAGTGATATTTCATGACTGTAACACCACATATCCATACAAAAAACTCTATTGGACTTACTATAACACTTACTTTGTCTTTGTCCTTCTTGACTGATGTCTTAACCTGGAGCAGGCCTTCAATTATGTCCTATATGTCCTATATGTCCTATATTTTTTTAGTTGTCCTATATTTTCCTATATTTCTGAAAAATGTCCTATATTTCCTATATTTTTGCCCTGAGTCTCTTTCAAATTATTAAATTACTTCAGGGACAGGGGTTATTCTAGCCCAAAATTTATAATAGGCTCAATTTTCGAAAAGAGATAAACTCAATTTTTTCGCGCGCCGTTGGCGCGCAATTTATCTCTATAAACTCAATATTTCAGACTTTTTCATAGTAAAAGATATGAAACTCAATATTTCAGACTTGTTCATAGGTAAAAGTTTCAAGAAACATTATATTCAAGTTATTCATCGATATTGTAATTATGATGCACACTAAAATAACTAAAGAATAGGTACTGAAGCTGCTGAATTGTATGTTCTTTATTTCTCCATTCTTTGGGTTTGACTAGCATGCACCACCAGTGTGGTTTTATTATGCAACTCAGAAGAGTGTTGGACAGAGGAACTTGCAACAAAAGGACATGCTAAGCTCCCCACCCTCCCCTCCCCCTAAAAAAAAACAGTCAAAAAAAATTTTTTGGAAGGGGGGGGGAGAATCGTGTTAAAATTCTTTGTTAACAAGACATTCCGACATGCAAGACATACCTAAATTTTTAATAAGGTAGAACAGAGAAAGGTAGCTATGAAATAATGCAATAGCATCAGTATTCTAATATTATTCCAACTACTGTGGCTGGCCCTTCATGATAAACGCAGAAATTATATAATTATTTCATTTACCAGCAGAACTGTTTTGCGTTTAATTACTTTTCAAAAGATTTCGTATCATGTTAGGCCGTCACAGATAGGACACCAACAGTGGTCCAATCAACGAGTGCCTAAGAGAGATCGGTCGGCTTTCCCAGATGCATGTAGCGATTGTGAACAACAACACCAGGGTTAAACTGTGTCAAAGAAAACTATTTGTCGAGAGTAAACGCAGCAATGACATACCCACACTGACAAGTAAATATGAGGAGGAACTTAATATTTTTTCGCACGCCAAATATCAGAATAATGAAAAAAACCCTGAATTTTTCAATTTGAAAATTTGCCCAAAACTCCATTTTTGAAAATTTTTAATCGGGATTACGACGATTAAAAATAGGGCTAGAATAACCCCTGTACTTGGTTTCATGAGTATATTTCCAGGTGTTTGTTGACTTCGCTTGTCACACAGCCTTGCTCTGATTTCCCACCATGGCATCCTCAGACGATGCTGACTACGAAGTCTTTCATGATAAATATGGTGGGTTATCAGAGAAAGGCTTGAAGCACACTTCTTTGTTTCTTTCAGGTAGGTAATCTGCTAATGTGCAACTAATGCCAAGTTGCAGATTGTCCTATATTTGTCCTATAATTTCAGTAAAATGTCCTATATCTGTCCTGTATTTTTAAGAAAAAAGTCCTATATTTTGTCCTATATTTCCACTGGGGACCAGTTGAAGGCCTGCTGGAGCTTTTGGCGGCCATTTTGAATTTATGCAAATTAGATCAACTCAAAAGGGGTTGATTATGGTTCCAATGAATAGCTTGGTATCAAAAACCCATACATAGGCACCAAAACCAACTTCATATCAGACTTACTTTTAAAGCTAGACCAATTTAATCAAATTTGGTTAATGTCGCTTTTTGGGGGCAGGGGTAACCTTTGTTGACATTTGACCCCACTGTCACTATACAATACCCTGAATCATAAATATGATGCATGCAGTTATCAAAAGTCTTAATAAGGAAACTTCTTACCAATTTTGGTTGCTTTATCTACAAAATTGGGTGTCTGAGGGGTGATCGAATTTTGAGCGACTTTCAAACTGAAAGTGATTTTGGGGCAAAATTTCGCTAAATAGCGTACTTTTTTGCTGAAAAAGAAGGTTTATGGTATTGAACCATGCTAAAAATGTGTTAGTTATGTCTAAACATGATAAATAAATGTTACATTTGAATCTAATTCTGTCTACCAGTGAATTATTATATGAAGATTCAATTTCAGCATTTTGGCCAATGTCATAATCATGTATTGGGCTGTGCAGAAAAAAACGCACTTGATCTGGGAGTGTTACCCAAACTTTTTCCAATGGTCTCAACATATAGAACAGGAAAATCACAAGTTTTGCTGTAAAAGAGAGATGTACACAGAAACCCCCCCAGAGCCAGGACTATAAGGGCACTATGAATTCTGAACACACACATTCTGGCCAGTGGTTGTGCTTATTTTGCATATCTGTACTGTATCTTCATGTTACTCAGGGAATTTGGGAAATTAATCAGGGAAAAATCAGAGAAATATCAGGGAATTTTGTTTCCATGAAAAGCTGGGAATCGTGAGTATCCTTAAGGGAGTGATCACTACGCCTCTCCATCACTTCGCTTTTGTCAGTATTACTGTCCATTACTTCACTTTTGTCAGTATTACTGTCCATTACTTCACTTTTGTCAGTATTACTGTCCATTACTTTTCCAAGACAGTGATCAATACACTGCTGAAAAATGAAAAAGTAATGGAGAGTAATACTGACAAAAGTGAGTCACTCTTGCAATGCAAAATCTAGGAGAATGATCAACAGGCCGCACAATTTTTGTAGACATGTGATTGAGAGACAGAATGATGAAATAGTCACTGTGCATGCTTCACATGTAATTCTGTGGTTTTCCAAGTGGATATCTTGAAATGCATCATGCATGTCATGGTTTCGGTCTAACCAGCTTTAATATA
>JAVTVY010002303.1:0-32552 GCA_036873755.1 Hanleya hanleyi
AGTATGGGAACTGAAACAATAGAAATAATATCAAATATGACATCAAGGCAATTAATACAGCTTGAAATACAGATTTTGAATTAGATATTGAACAAATTGGACTTATACTGTCTGAGTATCTATCTGTTTTTAAGAAGGGAATACATATTCACAAGTATGTGTTTCATTGATAGCATGAATTCCATGAATTTAGATGTTTCCCCAAAAGTAATCCATATATTGGCAGGCTGTAGTGCATCAGTGGTGGTAGAGCTGACCTATCAATTTTAAAGGGGAAAGTATGAAGGGTAGTGGATTGCCATTCAGGGCAGATATATACAGTCCACAAACACATTACTGCTGTATCAAAAATGAGAGAGGAGTTCAGACCACAAAAGATGTGTGAAAATCGAAGCTTGGTCCAGACTTTTATAACGGACATCATTTTAGTGTATCTATACATGCGATTAGAAGTAATAAATCCAAAATGAGTGACAATACCTTCTCTGATCTCCAGCAGCGACAGTATGAAACTTTGGTACCTAGATCTTCTATATCAGCAGAGTGAGTCACTTTAGGGCAATCTTTTTGTAGGTCTGGGTTAACGATCCCTGACCCTCGACGGAGCTTGGGGTTGAAGGCTTGAAATGTTACATAGACCAGCAATGACACCGTTCCTACAAAGGGCACCAGGGACAACCAGTCTGAAGCTACAATGCAATAAAATGAAGAGATTCTCAGATATGTAGCAAACATTTTACCACTCTGAATTCATAAATTCGTATCTGCAGGAAGCCAATATGTACACAATGACTGAATATTCATCATTAATCTAAAATATTTTTTTGGCCTTTTTTCTTGAAAATATAAGAAATTTATTTGAGAATTGACATTTTGCCTTTTTAAGAATTTTTAAGAAAATCTCTTTATCTACACACAAAAATGTATATGCTGAGGAACATTTTGCACTCTTAAACAATGAAAAAACTATATTTTTTTATCATTTAGAAAGTGATCGTATAACAGGATTTTCGTTATTTTGGGTATAACACTATCTTAGAATAGCATAAATTCTATTCTAAGATAGTGTTATCCCAAAATAACAAAAATACTGTTAATGGAAAAACTGTTCTTCAAATTGGTCAAAACATATATATTTTTCATCTAAATTCAAGAATTAGACATATTGCAGTTTTTTTTCTCAAAAATGACCAATTTACATGCGGTCCACGCTCGTTTGGCCAATAGGGAAGGTGGATTCATTAAGACTGATATTGATAAGATCGATAAATTCACCATATTTGACTGGCATAGTGATCTTTCTCTTCAGTTACCAATTATTTCAGATTTTCAAAATTTTTAATCAATTTCGCCATTTTATTGTTGTTGATTACAGAACAACGTGGTTCAACAAGCTGAACCCTACTGACATTTACTTTTGTGACAATGACAACGTACATGTAGAGTTTAGCCGTCAAACCAAAAATTCCTAACGCAAAATGTTGGCTGCCCTACCTTGATCAAGTCGGGAGAATTTCTCCTTCAAAAAGTCAATGTGGATTACTGCTTTGCTCTAATTTGAACAGAATACATATTTGCAAACATTGCTTTCATTTCCATAAATGGCAAAAGTTAAAAAAAAGAAGGCAAAAGTCACCAAAAAAAACCCCAAAAAAACAACAACAGCCGCACATATAAAACAAGAGCCCAAGGGGCTTCAATATACGCCTGTATATCTGGAATTACATTGGTCCAAATTTCAATTAGGTTGTTTACTTTTAGCTATCAATCCAAAGAAAGGTCTTCAATTTTGTACTTCAGAGAATGTAACATATATCACATCTTAGACTGAATGATAAACTAAAATGAGCTTAACTCTTGATAACAAGTTGACCTTGAATCAAGAGTCAAGAGCTCACATATCCAATACTGAAATTGACAATAGTCAAACACAAGAAAATAGTAGTTTTCCTGCAAATGGATTCCTTTCAAGCGAGAGAATTTTTCATGAACAGGGCTGCACGAATTGTGCGAACAGTAGGTTTGGTTACGCAATTTTCATTATGTGTAACCCATTTTCAGTTCGCTTAAATTACCGGTACGGATATTAACCTGTATACAATAGTGATGGGTTATGCAAATCAGAAAAGATTACCCAAAAAGTAAATATTTGTTCTTGAGTTAATAAACAGGAATGAAGTTCATAAAGGACCCCTCTCCCCATTAAATTAGTAAATGTATGGTTTTAATTTCACAACAGTTTAACTAAATGTACCGGTTTCAAATAAGGGAGACAACTCCACAGGACAAATGCCATATACATGTATGGGAGAGAACTCTGAGTATTCCAACCTACATGTAACACATAGAATCAGCTAAACTTGATTCATTTTTGGGGGACTGTGACCTTGACCTTTGACAAATTGATCTCAAAATGTATGGCTCCTCTTTGCCATGCGAGTAAGGTATACTCAAAGTTTGGTACCAATCCATACCTTGAAACTAGAGATATCGCATGGACAACAAAAGTTAATGGATGAATGGACAGAACGCAACATCGCATTACACGACTTCGTCTTCGACAGGCATATGAGAATGTGACTTACGGTAATTTCCCTATTAATTCACCTTCCAAATTTAATTCGAAAACGCTCGATTTTTCCGCCGTCGTGATTTTGTCCATCCTAATAAAACGAACACGGGAGCATTTTCAATATCCTTGAAACAATAAATTCGAACACTCCCGTTTTCGCCACGGAGTTCGTGCCGATGAAAGTAAAGTGAATATGTTACTAGAATCTCGTATAGTGTATCGGCGTGTGCTATTATTTGTAAGCGCAGAGAAACAACAGGGAATGGTACAATATAATCAGACTGAATTACTATTACTTACAGTCTATAAGGAAAAAAATTGGTTCAATTAACTCCGCAGTCCTGTAATTTTATCCCAACTTGATCGCGTTTCGCCGCAGTCGGGAAAAATATATACGGTAGTCCCCCGCACGTGGTCGAGTGTCTGCACACGGCCCGCTATTGAATCATTCTTCAGTTTCCAGCGTTCGTATATCAAATATCTTTCTTTAAACCAGCATTCCTTTATTTGAAAAACACACATTTATTTTAAGTAACAAATTTGAGAGATCTTCAACGTTAATATATTTGTTCGTCGTATATGCTAAACCCCTCGCTGTCCCCCATTTACCTGCCCGACCTGCCCTGTATTATTCGTATGGGAGGCACTTGGGCCGTGTTCAAAGGAGGCACTGGAAGGGAGCCGAGTTCAAACTTTGTCGGGTGACGTTCCCGCGGAGATATCAAGTTGTAACGTGTGTGCTGGCGAATTGCATCAGATTTCTTCACAGCAACTGAATTCTTCGTTTGGGGAAAGCAAGATGCGATTTAACCTTTCGGTATGCTGTATGCTATTCGTTATATTTTCAGGTGAAGTGGACAATCAAACGACCATTATTTGACGTCAAAAATGAGCCATCACGAAAAGCCTTTTGGAAGGATGTACATTTAACGTTGATTTTATTTTAGTATTTTGATCAATAAAAATTTCTAAAAATAAAAAATCTGGACTACAATTCTCGAGCATCACTTGTTTGTGCATGACAACGTATCGACAAGCCTGGAAGATCACAAACAATGGTGAAAGGGTTTCCTTTTTTCTTACAGAACATCCATTCCCCCCTCCCTCCCCCTAACAGTCCATACGTCCGTGTTTTTATCCACACGACAAGGTGAGGTATTGACGCAGACCCCATGTGGTAAGTATATTTGACCGTAAACAAACCTACAGAATTACGGTGATCGATCGGACTCGTCCTGCATTCTTCATCAGGTTCTCTGATTTTTCTCCCTTCTAATAATACTCAACATACAATAGAGTGTGTGTTAATGTGTGGCCCTTGTTCGTCCTGTAAATTTCACAATACCTCATTCAAACGTGTTTATCTTGGCGTTGATTGCATCTATCGTTTAATGAAACATAGACAGGAAATCACACAGTTGACAAACGTCAGTTTTCCCACAAGGGGACACAAACAAATTTTGCGATGTGAAGCGCCGACAACAATCATCTCTGCGTGTGCTCTGTTTTGTTCAAATATAGTTATCATAAAGACTTACTCTTTCCGGTTTTGTTAAATATTTTATTGTGAATGAAAATATTTCTTAAGAATACCCACGAACTTACCAAAATTCCAGCAATCAAAAATTCTTTGGAATTACACCGCGCATTTTTACACTAAGAATCAAAACATCGCTATCGCCATTCCATTACTCTATATGCTAAACAAATTTGAGAAACATTTAAATGGCAATAGGTAAAGTTTCTGAGATGAGAACATACCAGTATTTAATTAATATTCAGAACGATGTCATAATTCGACTTTTACTTTTAGTAAACTGTTACAGTACCGGTACCGTAATAGATATACTCATACTTGAAACAAACCAATCGAAACGTGTATTGCCGACTGACACTCGGTTCTCTTGTACAATCCGCCGTTAATTCAACATTAATTTCGTGTCATAGGTCCGGGATATTTATTCAAGTCCTGGATGGTGTGTGTAAAATCATGCACAGTGAAGACCAAAAAGTCTATGACAGTCCGCTAATCTGTCTAAAACTTCGTGATACAATCCTACACAAATTTGCCGTTGGTTCATTTGCAGGGTTCACAACAACAACGTCGACATACCGAACGACTCGAACATGGAATACTCTAATATGTGTATAGTTTTATATTTCCAGAATATTCATTCAATTCCATGTCAGTTAGGTTTCATAATATAGATCATAGCTAATACTGAACAAAAAGGAAGGAATACGTTCAATGTTTTGGCCTACTTTTACGATGTTATTATGGACGCGAATTTACGGACGTCAGCTCAAAAATCTGCATGATCGTGCTGAACTTGTCACTCGATAAATATGCTCGACTTCCTCGAATAAAATTAGACGCCTTTATCAGGGTAGAGGAGATTTTCTGACATCATACACTGCATTTTATGGAAACTGATGAGATATCAAAGTTAATACACGGTAATAAATACGATCACTACGACCACGGCGAAGCGGTCCGCCATTTTGGATTCTCCGTGAAAGTCGGCGCGACATTTAATTCGAACACTCGCGTTTTTCTAGAATTCGCTCAACAAATAATTCGAAAGTAGCCAATTTTTAGAGTGCTGAGTTTCATCACTACATCGCGAATTAATAGGGAAATTACCGTAATGATTTCTTGATTTTGGGGTCAGTGACCTCGACCTTTGACCCACATTTTGGTATGAAACACATCATGTCTCTAATGTATCTACTTGCAGAAATAAGTTATTTTTAATGATTTCCTGATTTTGGGGTCACAGTGACCTTAACCTTGACCTAAATTTTGGTACACGACACATCGTCTTCCCTCAGTATCAATGGACACAAAAAACCCCATGATGTTTATGAATTTCACGATTTTGGGGTTCACAGTTACCTAGACCTAAATTTTGGTACCTGACAAACCGTCTTCCCGTGATTTCTAAAAATTAGAACTGTAGATAGAAAACTGTCCCAGATATAGACCGGACACGAGGGACGGACGGACACATGGACGGAAACTGTCATCACATAATACGTCCGCCTTTTGGCGGGCGTATAAAAAAGTTGATTCATAGAATTTTTTATTTGTCTAAGCGACAGGGTCGACTGAGCGGATTCCGTTTTTCAATTCGTGTAATCCTGAATTAAGATGGTGCCACGCTTGAGAATCAGAATCGCGCGCGTCGAGTGTTCTAAAGGTGGTGGAGGATTTCGTTTTCGAGAGATCAAGCCGATAATACTTTTTTTTACTTTAGTTGTTTATGGAAATGAGAGGAGCTGGACAGAGGAACTGAATGGTCAGGGAGCTTGACAAATATGTATTCTATCCATAGGAGTGCAAAATGGTAGGTCATATTGACATTTTATGCAATACAATGGCGTCGGCAATAGAATTTAGCAACTTACTTTCTCCACAGATCCATATCCTATTGATCACCGTCCAATGTTTATTTGGGTCTACATGTACAGGAGAATATAATTGATATAGCAGCATAAATCCACACACACCAGCATTGATTACTTCTGGATTGCTGGGTTTTTGACTTGTTTTTGTTGGAATACTTAGAAGTTTGTTTGATCGTCACTTTATAGCTGAAATATTGCTGAACCTTAATTCTATCTCTTTCTCTCTGTTTTCTTTCAGTCGTCTCTGTTTACCTGAATGATTTCGGGCTAAACTCGATCTATGAGCATGCATACATGATACATTTAAATGAAGGTCACGGGACTCTCATTTGAGACCCCAAGTCATCGTCGCATGTCCTCAACCTGTGATCGGGTTTTTGCAGCTCACAAGTGTACTGGAATCATAGCAGGAGCTTTTATTTGGTTACCCATAATCTATACGGGTGAGAATAATATTGCATTCCAGATTCATTCAGGATTCCAGTGCGCTTGTGAGCTGCAAACATCCGATCACGTGTTGAGGAAGTGCGACAATGACTTGGGGGCTCAAATGAGAAATGTGATCTTCATTTAAATGTATCGTACACACATGCTCATTGACCAAGTTTAGCAAAATCATTGAGGTAAACTGGAAGAAATCGGTGGTGTCTAGATTTATGCTGCTATATCAATTATATTCTCTCGAAGACCCAAATAAACGGTGGTGATCGATAGGATATGGATCTGTGGAGATAAAGTTGGTATAACTTGACCCTCCAGATTTATGCTGCTATATCAATTATATTCTCTCGAAGACCCAAATAAACGGTGGTGATCGATAGGACATGGATTTGTGGAGATAAAATTGCTATAGCTTGGCCCTCCGACTATGGCCATCAGATATCTCATCATTTCATATATGGTTTTCTCTAGCCACATATATGTAACTCACTAGTCGTGGTTACATACACTGAGTGGCATATATGTGGCTAGGTTTTCTCCGTCTAAAATCCTTCCGACGTTATCTCGGTCAGGCGGCCGAAATATTGCGATAGGAATATTCACTTCGACGGCTAAACCCTACGTGACTTGTCAATATCACAAAATTGAATGCCAGTAGGGTTGAGCTTGTTGTTCTTGTTGAGAACAGGCTCATACTAAAGAAAGGCCGTGGGGAAGGCGGCCTTCCGAAAGGAAGGCGGTGGATAAAAACATATGTTACAAGGCTTAGCGGGGGATAATTTATGCCTAGATGTTATTACTTGTGTAAATTTATACCGATTTCATATATTTGTAGTATCGTCGCGGCGACCCGAAGGTCAATACTAAGGCTATACGAAAACAATCGATTCATAATATTTTTAGCCCACCATCACCAGATGGTGGGCTGTTCAAATCGCTTTTCGTTCGTGGTCCGTCGTCCGTCATCAGTCGTCCGTCGGTCCGTAAACAATTCTTGTTATCGCGATTTCTCAGGAACTACTGCATGGATCTTTCTCAAATTTGGTACACAGGTTCCCCTTGGGGTCTAGTTGTGCAAGAAACCTTTTTTGGTCCGATTCGAAAATCCAATATGGCCACCAGGCAGCCATCTTGGATTTCCCCATGAAACCTTGTTATCGCGATTTTTCGGGAACTACTGCATGGATCTTTCCCAAATTTGGTACACAGGTTCCCCTTGGGGTCTAGTTGTGCAAGAAACCTTTTTTGGTCCGATTCGAAATCCAATATGGCCACCAGGCAGGGGTGAGTGACATCATTTCTGGGGCTCTGAACGCTGGTGGGTGATTGCTGAAAATTGGTTCTGACGCGGTAAATATCTACCGAAAACCTTTACACAGCATATATAAATGCTCTATTTGCTAATGCCACTTTTAGAGACTTGAATAATAGGCCATAGCTTCTGTTCACGATGTAGTAGGGATCTCTCCATAGCCTCATTTTTTCTGTCGTCTGCCAAGGAAATGGTGGCACGTGACCATGGGCTCCACCTCGTGGCCTATTTTTTTCTTATATGGAAGACTAGAAGGGTAATGTCTTATATTGTATGTTAAGATATTGTGAAAAAAATTGCTAACTTTCCTCCAGAAATTAAGGTGTTAATGACTTGATTTTTAAAATCTGCAATTATTTATTGCATGTAAGATTAACTGCAGTGTCATAGTGTATAAAATATATATTTGTACTAAATAGGTTATGTTTTAAATGTAAATCAAAGTAAAATGCTGAAGAAAGCAATAAGTATAATTATTTATCAAAGTTTACAATGCTTAATAATTACCGGTATAATAAATTACAACATTTCGTGTTGCACTTGGAACTTTTTCAAGTTTGTAATATTTACGAGCACCCTGACATTTCGGCGCGTCTGACCCACCCTACTCACCGAATGTAATGACCTTTCTGGTCGCCAGGGGGCGTTTCCAAGCTGCCGGTCCGAAACCCATGACGGAGTCTGTTGTAAGGTATGTTCAACCTGATGTACTTAATCTGAAATCCTGATTAAATGTGTGCGTGCCGAAAAGTCATAATAATTTCGTCTGGTTGGTGGGGCTATTCTATATTTAAAAAGCCGTTTGCTTTCATCACTTCACACCAGTCCATCTTTATTTATGGGTCTAGGTCACGAAGAAGGCTTAAGCGCGCCGAAACCCATACCACGAGGATATTATCCGCGATTCATGTGGTCGTAGGATGTTGTGGGTACCTACAAATATATGAAATCGGTATAAATTTACACAAGTAATACATCTAGGCATAAGTTATCCCCCGCTAAGCCTTGTAACATATGTTTTTATCCACCGCCTTCCTTTCGGAAGGCCGCCTTCCCCACGGCCTTCCTTTAGTATGAGCCTTGAGAACATGGTGTTGTTGTTGTTGGTCCACTAGTATCCGACGATCTCTTGCTTAACATTTAATATGACAGCAATGGGCCATAAATAAGTTTCGTATATAACTGTGTTGCCCCCTGTTTGCGCTCACCGGAGAGCTGTGCAAATCCACCCAAAGTACTAGGGATAGGCAGACTTTTCAGATAATTTGGCAGTGATTGCCGCACAAGTCTTGAAACCGCCTCCATGATGATTTTCGGTTAGGGGCAAGCAACCGGCGACAAGACAGGTACTTGCACTTGCGATTAGAGTTATCTGCCCTTGAGTATCATGCGAATAAAGGGTCCAGGACAGGAGCGCGTCAATAAGGACAGGAGCCCAATGGGCTTATTTCAAAAGTGGACACGAGCCCACGCCTATATATTTTTATTGGGGAATATCCAACAAATAGATGGAAAGGAAAATATTAAGAAATAAATACATCTAAGGAAAAAAAACAACAACAACAAACAAGGAATTTGTTTTTCTATTGGTTTTTTTATTTTCATATTTTGCAAAGTAAAGTACAAAAGCACAAGTCTGAACAGGTTGACCAGCCTCTTTTACTGTTACCACGTATTTTACAACTCTTAAAATATATAGCAAAGTATGAAAGATCACGTTGAGCAAGGAGTTGCATTTGAACAGGTTCTGACATGTTTGATGAATTTCAATTATTTTTTTTACCTTTTAATATGTCAATGATAAAAAATAAAACAAATGATTTTTTCTTAATTTTACAAAAACAATACTAAAAGAGACTACAACATGTTCAGACTTCTAATTATTTTCTAACGTATAATGTCAGTTATAACAAATTAAAACAAATGATTTTTTGAGCAAAATTTGAAAATAGACTGTCCAACATGTTCAGACTTTGCGAAATATGAAAATAAAAGGACCAATGAAAAAAAAAAAAAAATGTTTTCCTGAATTTTTTTTCTGAAATTTTCGTTTCATGTATTTATTGGATATTTTCCAATCAAAATATATAGTTGTGAGCTCGTGTCCACGTTTGAAATAAGCCCATTGAGTTCGTGCCCATAAGGGCTCCTGTCCTATTGGGCAGCCGTCCTTAAAGACTTCTGTCCGCACCCCGGGGATAAAGTACGGTCTCGAGTTCATTATCATCATCCGTTCTCAGGGTCCGGCACACTAATTGCTACGTCTACGGCTCATCTGGGACGAATATTAATCTATACTCGTCCCAGGGCTCATGGACAAGGTGTGTCTTAGCGCGAGCAATCACAACCGTCATCCATGTCATAGAGTAGCATATGACTTACGGGACAATACAAATTCATGATCCCCCAAAGCAGATAAATGAGAAAAATATATTATATTTCTCAAAGGGGATCTGCAATGGGGAAAAAACCCTTTTGAGACTGAGAGAGAGAGAGAGAGAGAGAGAGAGAGAGAGAGAGAAAAGAAAGAGACTTCAGAGTGACATTAGTCTTAAGCGCGTTCTTATCAGTGTTCGATTAAAAACCCTCATTGTAGTACATCAGAACCATTTCGGCCATCTTCGTCATATTTTCGTTTTTCTCAGTGTCCAAGGAGAACCCATCGTTGATAGGTTATACGTCAGAAGCACCGCCGTCCATCTCCGTCAGTTTTTTCCTTTATTCTTGTCCGATAATAAGCAACCATCGTTATGCGTCAGACTACCTTTCTGCCAGTTGTTGTTGTTGTTCCGGAAATCCCTCCTTTTCATCTTACTACAGGCGCCGCGGAGCATATTCAAAAGTGTGGGGGGGGGGGGGGCTGACCCCTATCTCGACCATAAAGTGGGGGGCTGAAGTCGCCCCTAGATAGGGCTTATAACATTACAGCTCCGAAAAGTGGGGCTGAAGCCCCCCCGGCTCCGCGGCGGCCCCTGAGTACCTCCTTACGGAGTACACATTTATTATTATACAATCAATTGGAACCACTTAACATTTATTATAGCTCGACTATCGTGCTGTGAAGTGAACATTTATTATACAATTCTACAAGTGGACGAACAACTATCCTGAAAGTACTGTTAGAAGTTGATTTTCCGGCGCAACTCCAAGACCTTATTTAAAATAGGAAATAACCTAAATAAGTCGCAATGTAGAGCTGCAAACACGGGAACTTCTTTATTATACGGAAGTGTGTCTTCTCGTGATAAAATATACTGAACTACAAAACTACACAAGAAATCCAGTTGGAAGTACCGCACAACTTGGTCCGACAGAAGCTGGTTGTCCGAGTTTCTGGTTCATCATAAACACAAATTGCATATCTTATATAGTCTAACTATAACACAGCATGACATATAGTGACGCGACAGCACAGCTTGTGTGACAGTAAAACAGGATATAACAGTTTGGTTGAATACACAATAAACAATTACTCCAAATGAAATGTCAGACAGAATCTTAAATGAATGAATAGTTTACACAAACACAATCAACGGATTAGAAGAAAAGCGTGAGACATGCCATGTTGGGTTGGCATGTTGTGATTTTAAAATGTTGTGACAAATAGATTGAAGAATGAAATGAGAGTTTCTTGGAAATAAACAGTTAATATGAATATATAACATTTCCCCCTCGCTTCGCCAGTTTCGTCTTCGAAACTAATGTTTTGAACTTGGGATTTTGTTTTCATAAATACTAGATGGTGACAATATAATCCAGGTTTAAGATATGCAGGATCTCACTAGCACTATTAACAAGCAGCCAGAGGATGCTAGGTCCCCCGCCAAAATGGCAGCAATATTTATAAGTGCTGTCGGTTTCAGAAGATATTCATGAGAATGGCAACAGCTACTTCACAGGCGTAAGAAGCAGAGGGGTCTTTCCACCTTCCCAGGTTTTGAGATCAACTCCGAATGGCTGACTGAATGTTGATTGCTACTGTAATATATTTTCTTTACCATGTAGCATGAAAATTATGTAACTGAAATGCAACCCCAAGAGACAACTCATGGCATATTATCTGCAAACTAAATTTGACAAGAATATGAAGGCATCCTCAACCTATTGCCCAGAAACCAAATTTAGACTTTGCCACAAGGAGTCACCACCTGTACATGTAGGTGCAAGCAGGCAAAACACAATCCCAAATGACATCTCATGTCATGGTATCGGCATATGAACTTTGAGACTCTGAAGAGGGGTCCTCAAGTTATTGCCGGTACTAGATGCCCACCGGTGTTCATGTTATTTGGGGCGGGTCACATATGAATACAAAATTTGAGAATAATCTGATGAGCAGTTGCCAAATTATTGCCCGGAAACAAATTTTTCCACCAGGAGACGCCACCTGTAGGCAGAAGCGGGGAAAATACAATCCCAAGGAACATGGTATAGTGGTGACATCTGCATACCAAATTTGAGAAGAATCCGATGAGGGTCCTCAAGTTATTGCCCAGAAACCAAATTTAGATTTTGATACCAGGTGACGCCACCTCTAGGCGCAAGTCAGTGAAATGCATTATCAAGCGACATCTTATGTCACGGTACATTCTTGCAAAATTTGAGAAGAATCCGATGGTCACAGGTCAGTTCTCAAGTTATTACCCGGAAACGAATTTGTGATGTTGCCACCAGGTGGCGCCACCTGTGAGTGCAAGTGAGCGAAAGGCAATCCCAAGCAACAGCTCCTGTCATGGTAAATGCATGCCAAATTTGAGAAGAATCCGATGTCTCAGCCGCAACGTTTCTCATGTTACCCAGAAAGTTATCACTTGCAGCATGGAATAATGGAATGAACTCTAGTGGCGCCACCTCCGGGTGAATTTTGCTGAAACGCATCACCAACGGTGTTTTGTCGCAGGGAATGCATTTACCAAATTTCGAAGAAATCCGACAAATTGTTCGAAAGTTATCGCTCGCGAAGGATTTGAACAAACATGAACGGACATGCATTAAAGATTGGAACAAGACCCAGTGGCGCCACCTACAGGCGGATCTTGCTGAAACGAAATACCAGCGACGTCTTGTCGCAAAGAATGCAGATGCCAAATTTCGGAGGAATCCGACAAAGCATTTAGAGTTATCGCTTACGCAGTATTTGCACGGACATGCACTAAATATTGGAACAAGACCCAGTGGCGCACCTACAGGCGGATCTTGCTGAAACGTAATACCAACAGACGTCTTGTCGCAAAGAATGCAGATGCCAAATTTCGTAGGAATCCGACAATGCATTTAGGAGTTATCGCTTATGAAGCATTTTCACGAACATCCACGGACATGCACTAAAGATTGGAACAAGACCCAGTGGCGCCACCTACAGGCGGATCTTGCTGAAACGTAATACCAACAGACGCCTTGTCGCAAAGAATGTAGATGCCAAATTTCGGAGGAATCCGACAAAGCATTCAGGAGTTATCGCTTACGAAGTATTTGCACGGACATGCACGGACATGCACTAAAGATTGGAACAAGACCCAGTGGCGCCACCTACAGGCGGATCTTGCTGAAACGTAATACCAAGAGATGTCTTGTCGCAAAGAATGCAGATGCCAAATTTCGGATGAATCTGACAAAGCATTTAGAAGTTATTGCTTACGAAGTATTTGCACGACATCCGTGCATGCACGGACACATAGAACAAGACCCAGTGGCGCCACCTACGGGCGGATCTTGCTGAAACGTAATACCAAGAGACGTCTTGTCGCAAAGAATGCAGATGCCAAATTTCGGAGGAATCCGACAAAGCATTTAGGAGTTATCGCTTACGAAGTATTTACACGGACATGCACGGACATGCACTAAAGATTGGAACAAGACCCAGTGGCGCCACCTACAGGCGGATCTTGCTGAAACGTAATACCAAGAGACGTCTTGTCGCAAAGAATGCAGATGCCAAATTTCGGAGGAATCCGACAAAGCATTTAGGAGTTATCGCTTACGCAGTATTTGCACGGACATGCACTAAATATTGGAACAAGACCCAGTGGCGCCACCTACAGGCGGATCTTGCTGAAACGTAATACCAAGAGACGTCTTGTCGCAAAGAATGCAGATGCCAAATTTCGGAGGAATCCGACAAAGCATTTAGAAGTTATTGCTTACGAAGTATTTGCACGGACATGTCCGTGCATGCACGGACACATAGAAGCAAGACCCCAGTGGCGCCACCTACAGGCGGATCTTGCTGAAACGTAATACCAGCGACGTCTTGTCGCAAAGAATGCAGATGCCAAATTTCGGAGGAATCCGACAAAGCATTTAGGAGTTACCGCTTACGGCCGCAGTATTTGCACGGACATGCACTAAATATTGGAACAAGACCCAGTGGCGCCACCTACAGGCGGATCTTGCTGAAACGTAATACCAACAGACGTCTTGTCGCAAAGAATGCAGATGCCAAATTTCGGAGGAATCCGACAAAGCATTTAGGAGTTATCGCTTATGAAGCATTTGCACGAACATCCACGTGCGGACATGCACTAAAGATTGGAACAAGACCCAGTGGCGCCACCTACGGGCGGATCTTGCTGAAACGTAATACCAACAGACGTCTTGTCGCAAAGAATGCAGATGCCAAATTTCGGAGGAATCCGACAAAGCATTTAGGAGTTATCGCTTACGAAGTATTTGCACGGACATGCACGGACATGCACTAAAGATTGGAACAAGACCCAGTGGCGCCACCTACAGGCGGATCTTGCTGAAACGTAATACCAGCGACGTCTTGTCGCAAAGAATGCAGATGCCAAATTTTGGAGGAATCCGACAAAGCATTTAGGAGTTATCGCTAACGCAGTATTTGCACGGACATGCACTAAATATTGGAACAAGACCAGTGGCGCCACCTACAGGCGGATCTTGCTGAAACGTAATACCAACAGACGTCTTGTCGCAAAGAATGCAGATGCCAAATTTCGGAGGAATCCGACAAAGCATTTAGAAGTTATTGCTGACGAAGTATTTGCACGGACATGTCCGTGCATGCACGGACACATAGAAGCAAGACCCCAGTGGCGCCACCTACAGGCGGATCTTGCTGAAACGTAATACCAAGAGACGTCTTGTCGCAAAGAATGCAGATGCCAAATTTCGGAGGAATCCGACAAAGCATTTAGAAGTTATTGCTTACGAAGTATTTGCACGGACATGTCCGTGCATGCACGGACACATAGAAGCAAGAACCATTTTAAAGTCCCCGGCCGCGTTGCGGCGGGGGACAAAAAGCTGTGCCTATGGATGACGAAGACTATCATGTGGAATGAAGAAAAATGAAATAATAGAAGCGTGGTAGTAAAACGAAAATGTGTGACAGACATAACAAAAGATGGGGAACGCATACATAATGAAGCATCTACATGGAAATTAAGATGAATACGCATCAGTTATCGCCAATAGCCTTGGTGTTGAAATTGCATTCGCTCACGATGTTGTAGCATATGATCGATGTGATGTTGTTCAGCACGTCGGCGAATGTCGTCTTGCGAAATGACATCACATAAAGGTTGCTCAGTTTTCACAAATGGGCGTGGTCCAGGAATGTCATTTTCATGGGCGGCTAAATATGCTTTCCCTGCGGCATCTAATTTCTCTTTTGGAATCCATTGCTTGGCTTGGGATCCCAAACCTGAACTAGAAATTGTTCACAACCATTTTTTATCCTGCGTCGAGTGATTTTCTCTGTTGGTCGGATCGTAGGAACCCCGTGATATTCTTTCTTCCCTTCTGTGTTAGTTCTTTCCTTTATATACCCCTGCCGGATAGGGGTGACGTCTGTTACAGGTGAATGTTCACGAACAAGATGAACAGTTTGATCAGTTTTTGAGACAGATGATATGTTAACAGGTTGAAAAGGTGTCACAGTCTGAGATGATCCATCTCGATATGTGTTGTCGGTTTGTGTCTCTTTAAGTTCGATAGTGAACTCTGTTTGAGTTTCTGATGATTGTGTAAGAATTGATGGATTGGTGACTGTACTGACCTGGGTGATATCGTCCGCCGGTGTAGATCTAGCTCTCATCGCTGTGTTGTTCGCCTCGCACATACGATCTTTGAAGGCTTAAGCCCAAGTCCCACTTAAGCGAAAATTTTTACGAAACTTTGCGATGTATTGGTCGTAATGTTTCGTAATAAATCGATTTACAAAAGCCGGTTTTTCCCCGTCATTTGGGGCGAATAGATACGACATGTTTTACGAATAATTACGACTGTTTGCGATGCAGTTACAAAGAAATACGATATTTTTACGACAGTTAGCGATATTCGCACCCAAATTTAGGCGAATCAGAGCGAAACAGTTGCGAATATGTGCGATGTATTTGCGAACATTTACGAAGTGCATACGACTACTTGCCATTATTTCACGATGTCTTGCGAATACGTACGAAGTGTGAATTTTACGACGTTTTTAGGACGTTGTTATGACAGGTTGGGTCAAATGTTTACGATTTCTTCGTATACAATCGTTTCCTAAGTAAAGCCCAAGTCTCACTTAAGCGAATTCCTTTACGTAAGTATTGGTAAGATTCTCGCAAGCTATTCGTAAAGACATTCGCCAATTTCAAAATGTTCAAAAAATTCGCCAAGCAATGCGATTTTGCCTTAAGTCTCAAATATTCGTAATTTTATCGTAAACAATCGTAAGTCGTCGTAACTACGTTGTAGTGCATTGTAATTAAGTCGTAATTTAATCGCCTTATTTGTAACAGTTCCGTTAATAATCGTCCAGAGAAAAATAAACACTAATAGTTACGATAACTTACGACAGGAAACGATGGTATACGAAGTAATGGTAAACATTTTACCCAAACTGTCATAACAACGTCGTAAAAACGTCGTAAAACCTTCGTACGTTTTCGCGAGACATCGTGAAATAATGGCAAGTAGTCGTATGCACTTCGTAAATGTTCGCAAATACATCGCACATATTCGCAACTGTATCGCACTGATTCGCCTAAATTTGGGTGCGAATATCGCTAACTGTTGTAAAAGTATCGTATTTCTTTGTAACTGCATCGCAAACAGTCGTATTTACTCGTACAACATGTCGTATTTATTCGCCCCAAATGACGGGAAAACCGGTTTTTGTAAAGCGATTTATTACGAAACATTACGACCAATACATCGCAAAGTTTC
This sequence comes from Hanleya hanleyi, assembly GCA_036873755.1. Classification (NCBI taxonomy): domain Eukaryota; kingdom Metazoa; phylum Mollusca; class Polyplacophora; order Lepidopleurida; family Hanleyidae; genus Hanleya; species Hanleya hanleyi. The sequence goes on from JAVTVY010002303.1 coordinate 16,908, forward strand.
GTAAACAACTTCGCATTCTTTGGGACTTGGGCTTTATCGTAACTATTAGTATTTATTTTTCATTTAACGATTATTAACGGAACTGTTACCAATAAGGCGATTAAATTACGACTTAATTACGATGCATTACAACGTAGTTACGACGACTTACGATAAAATTACGAATATTTGAGACTTAAGGCAAAATCGCATTGCTTGGCGAATTTTTTGAACATTTTGAAATTGACGCGGCGATAAAACCGTGGCGACGATTTTCTTACGAATTGAAGCGATGGCTTACGAATCATGGCGAATGTCTTTACGAATAGCTTGCGAGAATCTTACCAATACTTACGATCTTAAATCGTCAAACTTCGTAAAGGAATTCGCCTAAGTGGGACTTGGGCTTAAGAATCGTTGATTGTCACGACGAACAGTCGACGGCGACTTACGTTTCACACAAGCCACACTGGCGTCTTTCGGGAGTACATCCACGTTTCCCCACGTAAACATCACTTGAATGGCGTCACCATTCTTGTGCTGCAAATTCCAGCTGGTCGGTTCAGCAGGCAGACCGAGCATGTTCAATATCTGAAAGACGTCCAAGGTTGGGATCGTAGCCATCTTGAATTTCGGGGAGGAAGCTAGCTAGTTGTTGGTAGGCAGTCGCTTGGAGGCTGAGCTTGAGGTAACCGAGATCTTGCCCGGGTTCTCCACCAAGTGTTAGAAGTTGATTTTCCGGCGCAACTCCAAGACCTTATTTAAAATAGGAAATAACCTAAAATAAGTCGCAATGTAGAGCTGCAAACACGGGAACTTCTTTATTACACGGAAGTGTGTCTTCTCGTGATAAAATATACTGAACTACAAAACTACACAAGAAATCCAGTTGGAAGTACCGCACAACTTGGTCCGACAGAAGCTGGTTGTCCGAGTTTCTGGTTCATCATAAACACAAATTGCATATCTTATATAGTCTAACTATAACACAGCATGACATATAGTGACGCGACAGCACAGCTTGTGTGACAGTAAAACAGGATATAACAGTTTGGTTGAATACACAATAAACAATTACTCCAAATGAAATGTCAGACACGGAATCTTAAATGAATGAATAGTTTACACAAACACAATCAACGGATTAGAAGAAAAGCGTGAGACATGCCATGTTGGGTTGGCATGTTGTGATTTTAAAATGTTGTGACAAATAGATTGAAGAATGAAATGAGAGTTTCTTGGAAATAAACAGTTAATATGAATATATAACAGTACACTAATACAATTCTACAATTTGGACGAACTACCATCCTGAAAGTGCTGTGATAGTCTAACCATGTGAGCTTCCTAGCGGTGTATGCGATGTACTACTGTGAGTGAATTTATATAGCGGTCACTGAAAGACACCCAGGTACTTTATTCCCCAAGTGCCTCCGCTGGCGAAGGTCTAGCGTAGCAACTAATTCCACCATCGGTCCATTTTACCCTGGACACCGAATCAGTCCAGCGCCTTGTGAATAGGAGAGTATATATGTAAGCGGTCACTGGCGAGGCGCGAACCCACGCCAGCTGTAGCACTCCGGGTCAGAGTCAAACACGCTAACCACTCGGCCACGACACGCTCACACCCAGTGCGGGATACTTCAATGGCAGCATGTCCTTGAACAGCTGTTTTCGCAGTTTGACAGCGTTTTTCAGAGCCTCCCTGACCGGTAAACCCATATCTTCTTCCAAGTAGCGATTTGTTTTCATGATGGACCTATGTGTATGATCTTCCTTCATTTCAAGCGGAAATATGTTATATTGTTCGTAGAGCGCCATAGCAGATTTCCTGATTTTGGATAGCATGTTGATGTACGCCTGCTGTATGGTCTCTTCGTCCGGTCCCTCTGCCTCGATTGAGGTGTGTGCATCAATAGCCTCATTCACAACGAGGTCCCAAAATGACTGTTCCCCGCTGACCATGTCTGAATCACTCAAGCTCTCGCGTTCCCCGGACGAGCTAACACTGTCTGCGTCAGAGGACGAGCTCTCAACCTGGGACGAGTGAACATTGTCGGCGCCAGAGGGTGAACTTTCAATATCCGTACCAGGTGATAAACCCTCAGTATCCGAACTAGTGGACAGGCTCTCACTTTCCACTTTAGCGTCTTCATACCCGTGAATATTCTTCCGGTGTCTCTGCATATCGTTGTACCTGGTGAACTTCCGATCACACTCAGAGCAAGTATAAGACATGTTGTCGGGTTGAACGACGATGAAGAACTGCGTTAGTCTTTCGGATAGGGTTGCTTTTATGGACGGGCATCAGCGCGGGAGGAATTTCGGCGTTGAAGAATTCGAGCGCATGCGCACTCGTCAGGAAGGGCGATTGGACGCTCTCAACGCCCGTCTCAACAGCTAGCACCTTAACGCCCGTCTCAACAGCGGAAAGTGAGAGCCTGTCCACTGGTTTGGATACTGAGGACTTGTTACGGATATTGAAAGTTCACCCTCTGGCGCCGACAGTGTTCACTCGTCACAGACTGAGAGATCGTCCTCTGACGTGGACAGTGTTAGCTCGTCCGGGGAACGAGAGAGCTTGAGACATGGTCGGCGGGAAACCGTCATTTTGGGATCTCATTGTGAATGAAGCTATTGATGCACACACCGCGACTATCGAGGCAGAGGGACCGGCTGAAGAGATCATACAGCAGGCGTACATCAACATTCTACTCCGAATCACAAAATCTGCTATGGCGCTCTACGAACGATATAACTTATTTCCGCTTGATATGAAGGGAGATCATATACATAGGTCCATCATGAAAACAAAGCACTACTTGGAAGAGGATATGGGTTTACCGTTGTTTTGAAGAACGCTGTCAAAATGCGAAAACAGCTGTTCAAGGACATGCTGCCATTAAAGTATCCAGCACTGACAGAAAGCGAGTCTAACGCATAACGATGGTTGGACGACAGTGCTTCTGACATATAACGTATCAACGATGGGTTCTCATTGGACACGGAGAAAACGAAAAGATGACGAAGATGGCCGAAATGGTTCTGATGTACTACAATGAGAGTTTTTCGTCGTACGCTGATAAGAGCGCACTTAAGACTAACGTCACTCTGTAGTTTTGTGATCTGTAAACATACCCAAAGCGGCTCCCCGAACCGAGAGGGGAGAAAATTTACGAAACGCGAGCTTTGTTGGTGTCTCTCTCTCTCTGGCGTCGACGGGAGTTAAGATGGGTGTTGGCGAGCGTTAACGGGCGTTAACGGGCGTTCAGACGGACGGTGGCGGGCGTTAACAGGCGTTCGGTGTCTCAACGAGGAGATGGTGAAAGTCCAATGGCAGCATAAGGAAGATTTTATCGAACCTTCGGCTCATACCAACGTCGTCCTGGCGGCGTACACAATTAACGACACATGCTCGTCTCAACCCTATAATCTGCTGGAATCTATAGGACCGGCGTGTTCTGTACGTGGACATTGATTCGGCGATCTCCACGGTGAAGGACGAAGAAGATGAAGCACCCGTAGGCAGATTTCTCGAAAAATTGACCGATGAGCTAGGAGTAAATAATATCGCGACATTCTCGTCAGCCGGACCGAAGAACTACGTGTATAAGCTAAAGAAACCAGATGCCGATGGGAATATATCGCACTGCAAAGTCTGAGGAATCACTCTCAAATATAAGCACTCATTAGATATACGTTATGACACACAATATGGTTCGTGGTGTCGGGTCACGGTCACCGACACACATAGAATTTGTAGAGATAAAGCAAAAACGACAATTTTTACCAAGGAATGAAGAAAGACTACAGAGTTGTGTTCGATAAGCGCGTCATCGTTGATGATTACGATACACTCCCGTATTAACCCGGGGCTAGGGGCCGTATAAATTTATTAACGTAGGCATTATGTCCTCAGGGGACTAAAACACGTACATGTACAAACATATTGACAAACAGGACTTCACAATGAATCATACAGATACATGTACACCAATACACATACAACATACAAGACGCTCAATATAAAATATACATACATTAAAACTTACACATAAAACAGAATACATGTAGAATAAAAAAAGATTAAAAAAGTATACTGAGAACCTCGTGTTTTGTATTGCACTTAATTATTCACCAAACTGCGAGCCTCCATACAATTATAGACATAAGTAGCCAGTTTTCTTGTAATGTTTGGGTGGCAGCACGACATCAACTGATTGAATAATTCATCATCATTCAGATTATTAATATCATATATCAATTGGACTTCTTCTTTCAGTGTACTACGCTGTTGATTATATAAGTCACGTGTTAGGATGAAGTGCTTTTCATCCTCAATTTCATTGCGGTTACATTTTTCGCATATCCGTTCAGATCTGGGGATCCTTGTACCATATCTACCCCTTTCGATCCTCAAATCAGGCCGTATGAACCCATGTACTTCAAGATCCTCATGGTGCTCATATGAACAGTCACAATCAAAGCGTGACTGAGATACACCATTCTCTGGATAACGACTTTAGAACGATTATTATGGATTAAGAATATTGATCAGCAATACGGATTTTATATTTTTGGAACATCATGATGTCTTGTCGGCATCATTGAAAACTGTTGACCGCTTCTCTCTTGCAGGAAACTAGCCTATGTTTATGTATACTATGATTGTCTTTTTTGAATTTTATGCTAATACTGTTATATGGATATGGAATAGGTCTTTGGATTATGGGCACGGATATTCTTTAATGGACGACGACTGAATTATGAATGACGGACTAGACGCTTGTATTCTGATATCATATATAGAAAATTAACCATTAATCTATGTATATACTCACAAGTTATGATGCGGAGACGCTGGCTCGATTATGTTATATGAAGAAACTAGTATCAAACGAATCTGTACTGTAAAAACGTGCATTGTTCATTGAAGATTATAGACTAAAAGTATAATGTACATGGGCGCACTGGTTGGTTCGGACAAATACAGAGAGGGCACTATGGAAAACTTTGCACTTATACATATAGTATGACAACTTATAACTTAAGATTGCGCCTAAATATCGCGCAACCTGACTTTACACCACCACCATATATTTGATGTACACGTAATGATAATAAATGTATACGCTATATAACCGTGTTATGAAGAATACAATCAGATTTCAATTGTATATTACTTCGTGTTTGTTTCCTTATTCGAGAAAATTCATCCCGCGTTTTACTCTTTCTCAGTCTATTTTTCCTTATGAATAAATTACAATTTTCTGCGTTTACCCCCTTCATGCTGGTAGCGATAATTTATTAGAATGACTCGAATGAAGGACGACTGAACAGCTCCTGGTCGGGTCAAGGACGGATAGCGAACCGACATCATTGAGTACTGTTTCTGTCTTACAAATTACTAGTATTCCTTTTATGGTTTGGGAATTTTTCATGGTTGTCTACTGAATGCCGGGCCTGTTTAATATGTCCCCCGCATATGAAGGACAGCATAGTCTAAGACCGCAGAACCTGGGTATTCTCCTTTCGGGCGAGATAGCTGAATACTGCCATTATGACGTTTCACTCGTGGTACTCGCTACAGCTCTAGCCCTCTTTACCTACTTTCCATTGGACGGTACCAGACAGCTTCAATACACGCAATCTGTTTAACAAAAGTCCGATAACTCTAACCAATACCGAGATATAGGCTTACTGCCGGATTAATAAGGTCATTGTTATATTCCGATGAACGCCCTTTGTTTTAAAGTATCCATTAGTGAAAGTCCCATGCCTCTAACCCCTGCCGCTTGGGAGATATCGGCTATTTACGGTTCTGATGACGTCATTTCATTTAAAAAAAATCATTTTTTTAAAAATCACTGCAATCTACGCGCAATCTCCACGGGAACCTACTTATCAAGTTTCGTGACCCTAGGTCACCGGAGTCGAGGTCAAATTCTTGTAGAGCCAAACTTTCAGGCCACCATGTTAAAAGATAGGAGAAAAAACGGCATACAGCAATCCTAAACTACTGATGATGTGCACCTACCTAATTTTGGATTCGCTGATATGTAGTTACAAGCGTCTAGTCCGTCATTCATAATTCAGCCGTCGTCCATCAAAGAACATCTGCGTCCATAATCCAAAGACCTATTCCATATTCCATATAACAGTATTAGCACCAAATTCAAAAAGTCAATCATAGTATACATAAACATAAGCTAGTTTCCGGCAAGAGAGAAGCGGCCAACAGTTTTCAATGATGCCGAGAAGATATCATGATGTTCCAAAAATATAAAATCCATATCGCTGATCAGTATTCTTAATCCATAATAATCGTTGTAAAGTCGTCATCTAGAGAATGATGTCTTTTTGGGTGGATTCATTACGAATCCGGGGCCATATTAGCTACTCAACCAGACATATTTAAACAAAAAGTATGAATGATAAATTATAAAAATGAAAACCTGTGATATGTCCCTAGGACGAGATTACTGTCTCATCGGACTTCCCACGGGAGAATGGGATGGTTCCTCGCTATAAAGGAACTTAGTCTAGCAGTCATATGCTGTTTATAATACAGCGCGTCATTTATAAATCAAGGAAATTAATTATTAAAAAAGATAGAAAAAGAAGAGACTAAAGAACAGAAGAAGGAAGGAAGGCTTAGATGGTGTGTTACATGTTAAGATTAGTACAGGTGTTAGATCAGTAATTTAACCCTAAACTAAAGACCGAGACTGTAAAGACATATACCGAAATTACATGTCAAAAACATGTAAGGATATATAAGGAGGGGGTGTTGAAGGTATCATGTTTTTAAATAACATGTTACATAAATTAGTTATGTGGGATAAAAGTTATAAATTTCGCAGTCTCGTTCTATTCTTAGTGTTATGCGATCGCTTGACAGTGCATGAAAAGATAGCATCCAAAGTTTCAAATAATGCTAGCGGATCTGTATATTATATCCCTATTGATTTTGAATATTTGTATGAGGAGTCGTCAGGAGTCTGGCCTCAAGCTATCTATCAGTGTTTCTATATGCATTTGCAAATACAACCAGACCCGACACTGATTTCATTTGACACTGTCCCTACCACTAATTTTGAATTATGTTAATAGAAAACAGTGAACAGAAATATAATAAGGCATGCGTTATGATATATACTCACCAGGCTGGCATGGAGGCCATGATACACATCACTTTTACCAGGGCGCGATCTCGTTCTCAGACCGACACAGTTCAGTTCACACATTATGTGAGATTATTGTTACTCGTACTCGAAGGTTTCTATGTAAAGGTCTGTTACACAATTTTGGGCTCTGTCACTGGTATAAACAACCACTCCAATTACGTCAATTAACTGAAACACGAAGGAGAACAACGCCACTGATGTGATAACGGAGAGATGTTTACATTTGGCAGACGACAGTCAGTGTCACGTGACTGCTGACGTATAGATGAGACGTCATGTGTCAACCCAGGTCACGGAAGGTCACCTGCACTTGTTCATTGTGCAATGCTGTATACTTTGAATATATTCAATATGTGAACACAGAGTGTAAATGAAACCATGTTATTTACCTATCCAATTTAGAATTATGATCAACTACTAGCAACCTGCTTCTTTTTATTTTGTATACAGCAAGAGTAAAAGGCGTGAAATAAAATATGTTTGTAATAGTCTAGAATTAGAGGAAAACGAGGATTATAAAAATAAATAACTCAAAAAGACATAATAGCCTATTTGTCTGTCAAATGTACTGAGTCCGCTTCATCTCGCCTAGTGTCCTCATAGCTAGACCAAAACATGGAACACGAAGATCCATGGTTCACTAAATTGTCTTTTGGGTGGATTCATTACGAATCCGGGGCCATATTAGCTACTCAACCAGACATATTTAAACAAAAGTATGAATGATAAATTATAAAAATGAAAACCTGTGATATGTCCCTAGGACGAGATTACTGTCTTATCGGACTTCCCACGGGAGAATGGGATGGTTCCTCGCTATAAAGGAACTTAGTCTAGCAGTCATATGCTGTTTATAATACAGCGCGTCATTTATAAATCAAGGAAATTAATTATTAAAAAAGATAGAAAAAGAAGAGACTAAAGAACAGAAGAAGGAAGGAAGGCTTAGATGGTGTGTTACATGTTAAGATTAGTACAGGTGTTAGATCAGTAATTTAACCCTAAACTAAAGACCGAGACTGTAAAGACATATACCGAAATTACATGTCAAAAACATGTAAGGATATATAAGGAGGGGGTGTTGAAGGTATCATGTTTTTAAATAACATGTTACATAAATTAGTTATGTGGGATAAAAGTTATAAATTTCGCAGTCTCGTTCTATTCTTAGTGTTATGCGATCGCTTGACAGTGCATGAAAAGATAGCATCCAAAGTTTCAAATAATGCTAGCGGATCTGTATATTATATCCCTATTGATTTTGAATATTTGTATGAGGAGTCGTCAGGAGTCTGGCCTCAAGCTATCTATCAGTGTTTCTATATGCATTTGCAAATACAACCAGACCCGACACTGATTTCATTTGACACTGTCCCTACCACTAATTTTGAATTATGTTAATAGAAAACAGTGAACAGAAATATAATAAGGCATGCGTTATGATATATACTCACCAGGCTGGCATGGAGGCCATGATACACATCACTTTTACCAGGGCGCGATCTCGTTCTCAGACCGACACAGTTCAGTTCACACATTATGTGAGATTATTGTTACTCGTACTCGAAGGTTTCTATGTAAAGGTCTGTTACACAATTTTGGGCTCTGTCACTGGTATAAACAACCACTCCAATTACGTCAATTAACTGAAACACGAAGGAGAACAACGCCACTGATGTGATAACGGAGAGATGTTTACATTTGGCAGACGACAGTCAGTGTCACGTGACTGCTGACGTATAGATGAGACGTCATGTGTCAACCCAGGTCACGGGAGGTCACCTGCACTTGTTCATTGTGCAATGCTGTATACTTTGAATATATTCAATATGTGAACACAGAGTGTAAATGAAACCATGTTATTTACCTATCCAATTTAGAATTATGATCAACTACTAGCAACCTGCTTCTTTTTATTTTGTATACAGCAAGAGTAAAAGGCGTGAAATAAAATATGTTTGTATATAGTCTAGAATTAGAGGAAAACGAGGATTATAAAAATAAATAACTCAAAAAGACATAATAGCCTATTTGTCTGTCAAATGTACTGAGTCCGCTTCATCTCGCCTAGTGTCCTCATAGCTAGACCAAAACATGGAACACGAAGATCCATGGTTCACTAAATTGTCTTTTGGGTGGATTCATTACGAATCCGGGGCCATATTAGCTACTCAACCAGACATATTTAAACAAAAAGTATGAATGATAAATTATAAAAATGAAAACCTGTGATATGTCCCTAGGACGAGATTACTGTCTCATCGGACTTCCCACGGGAGAATGGGATGGTTCCTCGCTATAAAGGAACTTAGTCTAGCAGTCATATGCTGTTTATAATACAGCGCGTCATTTATAAATCAAGGAAATTAATTATTAAAAAAGATAGAAAAAGAAGAGACTAAAGAACAGAAGAAGGAAGGAAGGCTTAGATGGTGTGTTACATGTTAAGATTAGTACAGGTGTTAGCAATAGATCAGTAATTTAACCCTAAACTAAAGACCGAGACTGTAAAGACATATACCGAAATTACATGTCAAAAACATGTAAGGATATATAAGGAGGGGGTGTTGAAGGTATCATGTTTTTAAATAACATGTTACATAAATTAGCTATGTGGGATAAAAGTTATAAATTTCGCAGTCTCGTTCTATTCTTTGTGTTATGCGATCGCTTGACAGTGCATGAAAAGATAGCATCCAAAGTTTCAAATAATGCTAGCGGATCTGTATATTATATCCCTATTGATTTTGAATATTTGTATGAGGAGTCGTCAGGAGTCTGGCCTCAAGCTATCTATCAGTGTTTCTATATGCATTTGCAAATACAACCAGACCCGACACTGATTTCATTTGACACTGTCCCTACCACTAATTTTGAATTATGTTAATAGAAAACAGTGAACAGAAATATAATAAGGCATGCGTTATGATATATACTCACCAGGCTGGCATGGAGGCCATGATACACATCACTTTTACCAGGGCGCGATCTCGTTCTCAGACCGACACAGTTCAGTTCACACATTATGTGAGATTATTGTTACTCGTACTCGAAGGTTTCTATGTAAAGGTCTGTTACACAATTTTGGGCTCTGTCACTGGTATAAACAACCTCTCCAATTACGTCAATTAACTGAAACACGAAGGAGAACAACGCCACTGATGTGATAACGGAGAGATGTTTACATTTGGCAGACGACAGTCAGTGTCACGTGACTGCTGACGTATAGATGAGACGTCATGTGTCAACCCAGGTCACGGAAGGTCACCTGCACTTGTTCATTGTGCAATGCTGTATACTTTGAATATATTCAATATGTGAACACAGAGTGTAAATGAAACCATGTTATTTACCTATCCAATTTAGAATTATGATCAACTACTAGCAACCTGCTTCTTTTTATTTTGTATACAGCAAGAGTAAAAGGCGTGAAATAAAATATGTTTGTAATAGTCTAGAATTAGGGGAAAACGAGGATTATAAAAATAAATAACTCAAAAAGACATAATAGCCTATTTGTCTGTCAAATGTACTGAGTCCGCTTCATCTCGCCTAGTGTCCTCATAGCTAGACCAAAACATGGAACACGAAGATCCATGGTTCACTAAATTGTCTTTTTGGGTGGATTCATTACGAATCCGGGGCCATATTAGCTACTCAACCAGACATGACCATTTGACCCAGCACAGATTGCCGTAGAGCCTAGTCAGGAGGAATTTAACGAACTACGCAAAGAGGATTTGTTCGCGCTGTGTAAATTCCTACAAATCAAAGTTAAAACATCTTTGAGAAAGCAAAAAATTAAGAAACTCATTATTAAACATTTTGTTAGCAAACAAATTTGGGATGAAAGTGATTGCTTCTCTCTTGCAGGAAACAAGCCTATGTTTATGTATACTATGATTGTCTTTTTGAATTTGGTGCTAATATGGAATATGGAATAGGTCTTTGGATTATGAACGCGGATATTCTCAATGGACGACGGCTGAATTATGAATGACAGACCAGACGCTTGTAATTTGATTTAACTGAGGAAACAGCTGATGATTTGGAAATAAGGAAATTAGAATTGCAACATCAGCTGGAATTAAAGAAATTAGAATTAGAGAGAGAAAGGGAAGAAAGACAGTTTCTGTTAGAGGAAAATTAAAGAAAGAAAGAGACAAAGAATTAGAGAGAGAAAAGTTTAGAAAAAGAGGAAAGAGAGAAAGAGAAAGAAAGTTTCAGTTAGAAATGAAGCATATGGAATTACAGTCGCAAACAAGTCCTCCTGCACATGCACCTGTACAATCACAATCAAGATTTGATGCGGCTCGTCAAATACGTCTCGTCCCACCATTTCAGGAAAAAGAAGTTGATAAATATTTTCTGCATTTTGAGAAAATTGCTGAAAATTTAAACTGGCCAAAAGAAAATTGGAGTTTACTTCTTCAAAGTGTTTTGATCGGAAAGGCAAGGGACTTTTACAGTCAATTGACGGTAGAGCATGCATCAAATGATATAGTGAAGGATTTAATCCTTAAAGATTATGAATTAGTTCCTGAAGCCTATAGACAAAAGTTTCGTAGTTGTGAAAAAGAAAACTCTCAGACTCATGTACAATTTGCTCGTTCAAAACAACAGTTATTTGATAGGTGGTGTGCCTCGGTTAAAATTGACAACCAATTTGAAAGCCTTAGACAGCTTATGCTGGTAGAGGAATTTAAAAGGTGTATCCATGGTGATATTAGAAAATTTCTTGATGAAAAGAATGCCAACACTTTAGATCAGGCAGCACGTTTTGCTGACGAATACGCTCTGACACACAAATTATCATTTGTCAATGCTGTTAAGCCAAGTTCATTCCCGTCTAGTCTCTCAGGTAACAAACACAGTTCTTTCTCAGGGCCTAAAACTTTTAAACCCAGTTACAAAGGTCAAAGGTCAAACACAAAGTCTCAGTTACCCACTTTTAACACTCCAAATAAATCTCCCGTGTGCAATTATTGTAAGAAAGAAGGTCATTTAATGGCTAATTGTTTTAAATTGAGAAGAAAACAAGATCAAGCCTTTCAAAAGTCCAGTGGTTTCCTCACTTCAAGATCTATACCCAAGCAGGTTAGTTACGTTCATAGTGTATATGACGTTAAGATGACTAGGGCCACTGTTCCTATTAGTTCTATCAAGGATAAAGTTGGCAGTTTTTCAATCCTGTTATGGAGATTTTTGAACTATTTATCCACAATGGTTTTGTGTCACTTTCAAGTGATTTGTCTAATCCTACTCCTGTGAAGATTTTGCGAGACACGGGCCGTACCAGTCTCTTTTGCTGGCAGATACCTTGCCGTATTCTGACTCTTCATCTGCAGGCAGTAATGTCCTGATGAAAGGGGTAGATTCTGTATTATACGCCCGTTCCGCTCCATAACGTTCATCTGTCTACCGACTTGATTTCTGGGCCTGTTACGGTGGGTATTAAAGGTAGTTTACCATTTGAGGATGTTCATTTACTTCTTGGAAATGATCTTGCGGGAGATAAGGTTGGGGTTAACCAACTGACAAGCCTTGTTTGGATCAGATCCATGATCCAGTTGAAGACGAAATTCAAAGTTTGTATCCTGCTTGTGCAGTTACTAGAGCCATGAGTAAATTGGCTGAGGAGTCTGAAAAGTCTCTTAAAGATGACGTCATCGATGACGTTTGTTTGGCTGACACTTTCGTGTGTTTAAATGATGCGCCTGATAAGCCACATTTTGATAGCAAATTGGAATGTTCTAATGGCAAAATTTCAAAATCACGGCTGGTTAATGAACAGCATAGTGACAAGGACATTTCCAAGTTGTTTGACAGGGCAGTAGATGAGTGTGATGTAACTCAAGAGCCTGTGTGTTACTTTTGTAAGAATGGTGTTCTTATGCGCAAATGGAGACCGCCAGATGTGTCACCTGATGTTGAATGGGCAGTTAAGTAGCAGATTGTAGTACCAAACTCATACCATTCAGATATCCTCAGACTAGCCCATGAAACACCTTTTTCAGGCCACTTAGGTGTTAACAAAACAAAATTCTAAATCATTTCTATTGGCCAAATTTAAAGAAAGATGTTACGGAATTTTGTAGGTCACGCCACACATGTCAAATGGTAGGGAAAGCAAACCAAACCATACCAAAGGCCTCTCTACAACCAATCCCTGCATTTGAGGAATCATTTAGTAGGGTGATTTATAGATTATGTTGGTCCATTACCAAAAACAAAGTCAGGCAATCCATACATGTTAACAGTCATGTGTGCTTCCCTGAGGCCATTCCTTTACGGAATATAAAGGCAAAAACTATTGTTAAGGCCTTAGTTAAGTTTTTCACACTTGTCGGCCTACCCCAGTCTGATCAGGGATCTAATTTCATGTCAGGAATTTTTCAATAAGTCATGCATGAATTGGGAATAAAGCAGTACAAATCATCTGCATACCACCCAGAAAGCCAAGGCGCATTAGAAAGATTTCATCAGACATTAAAGAACATGATTAGGACTTATTGTTTTGACACTGCGAAAGACTGGGATGAAGGCATACATTTGTTATTGTTTACTGTTAGAGGGTCTGTTCAAGAGTCTTTAGGCTTCAGTCCATTTGAATTAGTCTTTGGCCATACAGTTAGAGAACCACTTAAACTGCTAAAGGAAAAGTTCCTAGACAGTGATCTTGACTCATGTAGTCTCTTACAATATGTGTCCGACTTTCGCACTAGGTTGACTAAAGCATGTGGTTTGGCCATGTCAAATTTAAAGTCAGCACAAAAATGTATGAAAATAACCTATGATAAACATGCCCTTAAACGAAGTTTCAAACCTGGTGAGAAGGTACTGGCTTTTCTGCCTATTCCTGGTAATCCACTTAAGGCCAGATATTATGGTTCTTATGTCATTGAAAAGAAATTAAGTGACCTTAATTATATAATTTAGACTCCTGACAGGCGTAAACACAAACAGTTATGTCATGTAAATATGTTAAAGTTATACATAGGCAGAGATAGCACTAACAGTATTGTACACCCTGTAAGCGTAGTTAGTTCTGACCCTGATAATAATGAAACTTGTAAAGAGCCCATGACAGCGGCAAAATTACAGAACTCTGACATTCTACTTAATTTGGATTCCATGTTGTGTCATCTTGAACCAGCGCGTCAGGAAGAACTTCGAACTCTGCTCAGTCAATATGAACATTTGTTTCCAGATATTCCTACTCGGACTGATAAAATTTCACATGACGTCAATGTCGGAGATTCCAATCCAGTACAGCAGCACTCATATCGTTTGAATCTCATTAAACAAAACTTTCTGAAAAAAAGAGATTCAGTATTTATTGGACAATGACTTCATTGAACCAAGTAATAGTAACTGAAGTTCACCTTGTATCCTCGTTCCAAAGCCAGATGGCAGTTACAGAATGTGTACTGACTACAGAAAGGTGAACACATTGACCAAAACAGACACATTCCCTATTCCACGCATTGACGATTGCATTGATAAAGTGGGAAGTGCCAAGTTTGTGTCAAAGTTTGATCTTCTGAAAGGATTTTGGCAAGTCCCACTGACAAATCGTGTGAAGGAGATATCAGCATTCGCCAGTACAAAGTCATGCCATTTGGAATGAAAAATTCTCCGGCCACGTTCCAGCGTCTCATCAACCGTGTGACTTCCGGTTTGGAAGGATGTGAGACTTACATTGATGACGTCATTGTCTACAGCGATACATGGGAAGATCATCTACAGAGAATTCGCGCACTGTTCAATCGACTAAGTGACGCCAAGCTGACAGTTAACCTTGGAAAAAGTGAATTTGGACATGCACGTGTGACATTCTTGGGTCATGTTGTAGGTCAGGGTCAGGTAAAGCCTGTAGATGCTAAGGTTAGTGCTATCTCGCTATTTCCAAGACCAACATGTAAGAGACAACTGATGCGTTTCTTGGGTATGGCTGGTTACTACAGAAGATTTTGTCCAAATTTTTCAAATATTACTGAGCCTTTAACTCAACTCTTAAGAAAAAGAGCAAGTTTTATTTGGACCGATGAATGTGAATCAGCTTTTGAAAACCTGAAAGCCATACTTAAAAGCGCGCCAGTTCTTTCAGCACCAGATTTTGATTCACCCTTTAAACTGGCTGTAGATGCTTGTGATGTTGCTGCTGGTGCCGTTTTGTTACAAGAAGGTATGGATGGTGTAGATCAGCCAATATGTTATTTTTCACGTAAATTTGACAAACATAAGAGAAATTATTCTACAATTGAGAAAGAACAGATGGCAATGATATTGGCTTTACAACATTTTGATGTTTATGTTACTTCTTCATCATTGCCAATTACTGTATCCAGTGATCACAATCCACTTGTTTTCAGTAAGATGAAAAATAAAAATCAAAGATTGTTGAGATGGAGTTGATGTTACAAGGATACAATATTGAAATCAGACATATTAAGGGCAAGGACAATTTGATTGCTGA
>JAVTVY010002304.1:0-34056 GCA_036873755.1 Hanleya hanleyi
GTTCATCTTGTCACAGAAACATTTGTATCTCAGGGAGCCAAGTCCCTCGTCAGGGTTACCATTGTATAAACACACAAGGGCTTTATATGCAGCTGCCATAGATGATCTCCTTCGGGACTCCCAACGGCCTGGTTGAACACTTGAGCGTCTTGGCGAAAAATCCTATTGAACATTGTCTTCTTCAAGGCAGAACCGTTGCCAATGCCATAAGGCGGGGATACAATGTCACAGCTCAGAATGGCATCCTCAAACAGCGTATTTGTGTAGACTTCTATTCCCAGCCCAGCCTTTGTCTTCTTGACATTCCAAACTCTCCGTTTCCTTGCATTCTGTTTTGACTCTGGCTGAAAGTAGATGTCATTGTCATCCACGTCTGTATGAAAAAATAGCAAGTCTAACAGGTCAGTATCAATAATATCCAGTACAGCTTTCAGTCGATTCAACAGCTGCTTTTACAATAAAAACATCAGCATCTTCCCGGGCATGGTCTTTGGAACATCCCGCCTTTTTCAGCTGGTCCCTAACAAGGGTAATGAACTGCTGCTTGTTGACGTTGTTTGCTAGGAATTCGTCTTTCGTTGACTGAATGGTCATGCTACTTGCAGGAACGGAGATTTTGGAATGTCAAAAAGACAAAGGCTGTGATGGGAATGGAAGTCTGCACAAATATGTTGTTTGTGCATGTCATTCTGGGCTGTGACACAGTATCCCGACCATATGGCATTGGCAAAGGTTCTGCCTTGAAGAAAACAACGGTCAATGAGCTATTCCGCCGGAGGTCATCTATTGCAGCTGCATAGAAAGCGCTCGTGTGCTCATACAATGGTAACCCAGATGAGGGACTTGACTTGAGGGGAAGACCATTCATTGCCACTACAAGAATGTGGGTGGACAATTCCACAGGAGCGGCTTCTCCCTGCGAAAACTGATCTGCCACCAGCTTCATTTGGCGCTCCTTGAGGTTATCAAGTGGAACTGCAAGGAGGATTGCAGCTGAAGCAGATATGCCTGTAAGTATCATGGCCTGGATTGTTCAAATGTATGTGGAGAATGCAAAGGACTGAGCTCTGCAAACTCATCAAAGCCAGGCCTATTGGGATTGGTAATTCTGTGAAATATTCCTGAACATATGGCACTCTTCTCGAAGAATAACAAAAAAATATACGAGAAGTCACTTCCCGCAATAATATGTTACCATGAACCACCAGAATGTTAAATGAAACATGATAACTCCATTTATGCCGTCAAGTTTGCTTATAATCCAGAGTTTATTTGTTTGATAATTAAATGATATATTACGATCTGTATAATTATCCTTCTTTCATTAACAAAATCCGTCTTACACACAATTGTGATGGATCATTAATGATTGGCAGAGTGTCGTTATATATCTAAACTATTGCTGAACGCGACGTTGAATCTAAGCTCTCTCGATCTCCTGATTTTCAGGGTTGCATTATTTCAACAAGCTACAACCACTATTGAATGTCGGACCTGTCACTTGCTAGAGTTGCAGACTTGCACCTTTATACGTTGATTTGTGGAACTATTGCCTGTGATACTCATAGGTTGAAAGAAAGTAATTCACAGCTTGTCAGTTCATATATTTGGGAGGGAATGCTATCGGCAATAATTTCTACTGACTGAATATTATCATCATGGCATAATGTATCCTAGATCATCTTGATCCAGAAACATTTTTTGTGGGACTAACGCTGCCAACCAGAGGCCACGACTTGAAGTTATTTAAACCCCGTGCACGCCTTAATGTTCGCAAATACTTCTTTAGCCACCGAGTTGTGTCAAACTGGAACAGTCTCTCCCAGAGCATAGTGAATGCTTCTTCTATCAACGCCTTCAAATCTGGACTCAACGTCATATGGAAAAACCATGTATTGAAATTTGTACCATCATGTATGTAAGGGTCACCGGTCCACCCCCCGCACCCTGCGCATACATCTATGACAGTTTCAAGACGGGTCTAACAAGCATTTTATGCTTTCCTAACGACACTAGGATCAGGTAAATTCAGGTAAATGTATTAATTGGATTTCTGGATGATAAACTGTCCTTATTCAGGGGAAACCAATATTTTCTTTCTCGATTATATGAGGCATAATGGTAATAATTCTATTCGCTCACTCACTCTTAGAGGGGGTATGTTTGTTTTAAAGAAAGCCGTATCTCCACCAAATAGATTTTGGAAGCCTTTTATTATGTTGCTCAGGGACCTATTAGAAATGCGTATCAGCGAAATAAATTCTGTTGCAATTAGTTCAAGGTCAAACGGCAGTTTGCCTGCAGTGGACTATATAATTGTTTAGAAATTGTTATATCTTTTAGTCACATTTTTACATGCTTTCATTGTCCTTGTTATACACGTTTTCATTGTTTTTGTCGGTAAAATAGCTCGATTAAAGCTAATGTTTATCATGTTGGAAACCTGACAGCCGACACTAATTAAAATTTCTTGAATCTTGATTACCAAATAGGGCAGTTATATACCAAGAATTAAAGGAACGATTAATAACAGATAAATTCAAAATTGCCACTATTAATAAACATTGAAATACTCATTTTTCTCACAGAAGTTGCATGAAATGTATTTTAAATCATGTAGTATGACTGCAAATGGCATGAAATGATCAGTTATCGTGTGACGAAAGTGGATTACAACAGATGCGCAATTTAAATTTATAGACACTTACCCAAATTATGAAGAGAAGCCCAAGAAAATTGATCAAGACTACACTTCGTGCATGAAATTAAGTATACGTATTAGTCATTGGACACAGGACCAGGATCACACAAAAAGGCTTGAGGGGCCTAAAATGGTTTGGTACCGTGTCCTGCAGACGGAATTTTTACACGTGTAATTTGAATTGAAAGAAAAACCAGTTCGAATGTCTGATAACCTCAGAGTATCGCCCGATTGAATGTACAGGATTATGCCCAAAAAATGGGCCAAAGATAATCGGCTGTAGTGTGAAACATCTGAATTCTGACAAATGTGCATTTTGAAGTAAAAATAATCGTTTGAATTAGACAAATAACATTTAACAATATTTAACGAGTTTCGTATGACTTCATATGTCAGCCATCATGAATTCGTCAATTTTTTTTTTCGATAAGAATTCTGCACATATGCCAAAGCACTGATAACTTAAATAGATAGATATATGTATGGTGTGAATAGCCTTGGTCTTGAGAATTTTTTACTTTCCATGTAAACAGAACTGAATGATATGATCGACATGAAAATACTAGCCTCAAATGTACCCACATGATCGCCTTTTCTAATTAAACATTTATATCATCAGCTGAATATTATGTTAATATAATCATAATGGATAAGTTATGGTGTGAAGCAAATTGTACCCTGACTTTCAAATAATGCCCTGAATTTTACGACCATTTTCGACCAACACTTCGTTAAACTTCTTATGGCGACATTGTAACTTCTGACGACTTAGCAAATGGATTAAAAATTAATGCAGGGTGTTAGGCTATGAAGTGTGAAACCTCAGTTATGAGAGTTCTAACAATGAGCGAAGAGTAATACTTCTCGTTATACGAGCAACAGGACAAAGCGGGATTATCAGATGACCGCCATTTTGGATTTCGTTATCATCTCTGAATGTTAGGGATATGTAAAGGGCTTCAAAGTTGAAGTAAGGTGTATGGCTAGGATGAAACATTCCTTAGATGTTAAGAATTTGCAGAATGAGTTAAGAATACTGCCTTGAACTATACGAGCAGCACGGGGAAAACATGATTTTCAGATGACCCGATATTTTCAAATGTCACGCTATGCTTAGAAACCTTGCAACATGATATAACTATACAACAATACACGCCTTCCCAGTCGTCTAAAAATAGCAAAAACCGCCATGTTTCCTTCACATAGTGCAATGCGACCACGAGTAAACTTTCGCCTCACGCATGTTGTAAGTATAACCATGGACAGGATTTGTTGCATGATTTCTTCAGACTTCTTTCACTCTCAGTGACATTTCAGGTCCGTGTCAGCTTCTGACGCGGTCTATAAACAGACTTATGGTGGTTTTCCTGAGGCCCATGTTGAAGGCATTGCTTTATCTGAATCTTGCTCCTGAAAAAGGGGCAATAACTCTTCTTTTTTACCACTTTTAGACGACCGGCAAGTCGTGTATTTCAAACACTGAAAGACTTTATTTTTGACTTGTAGTCTCTGCGATCAGAAATTATTCCTACGAAGTAGGCTACAGATCGCAAATTGTCCGGTAATGAGTCAGTGAGTCCATACGAATCCTTTCGTCGGCAAAATAAGGAGAACCATTGACATTAGAACCTTTATTTTTGGCATGAACGTGCATTAGGGCATTGTTACCAGCAAGTTCTGATCTGAAATAATTCTGATTAAAATTAGATTTATAATTAACACTTCAGTATATTGTTATAGATATATGCAAACTGTATAGCCTTTAACGTGTATCCTATTTCACATCCAAACATTTCATCATTGACCACATCAGGCTTCAAATTCAGGTCAAATTACCCACTGATGGTGAAGTATCCTACATCAACCAATTAAGTCAGTCTGGTGCAATAACCCAGCAGAAGAAAGAAAGATGTGGTACATCCTTCAGATTAGTCTGTGTGAGCAACAATGATAAAAGTTTACTGAGGGTGAAACAAAGCCATGACGGCTGTTTAAAGGGTCTTAATTTATTTTCTTTGGGTAGAATTTAACTAGATAAAGTAACTTTGATCATCGGATGTGGAAATATGAGGACATACTTTGGGGTTTTTTTTGTACCTCTTGAATATTGACTATATATCACACTTGGATATAATTTGAACAAAAAATTACAAAATATGTCTAAATTTCTCTTGTCATTTCAAATCTTGATCCATTTTGATTCCTTGATTAGGGGATACAGAATCACTGCCACGGAGTGTGTTGGTGTGTCACAGCAATGCAATTCCGATTCACACAACGAAGCTGAGGTGGTTTAACGTTTATCAATGAACAAAATCACCGATCAACCGCCATAGAATATAATGTGAAACAAGAAAACCGGAATAGTACATTCATCAGATTGCTGATACCCAAAATGTGTTGTCTCATATATCTAGATAACAACGTGATGTAGAGACGCTATTTATTCGTCTTTGTACCGGTTATGCTCAAGAGAATGACATAGCATCATTATTATCTTGTGCATAGAAGGTGTTGGTCTTGAGTTGAATTACCGTAAACTACATAAATGCTACCTTTCTACCATAGTACTATATATAAAAATTTGTTGTATTGTTGGGAAAATAATGTGATTTAAAAAGTTGTTTTGATCCTGGACAAGGGCACTGAAAACCATTAAAGAGATGTAAATGTATTTTCACACGTAAAGCTTGAAATCTACTGAACCTATATTATTCAATCTGTTTCCTTTAATTAAAAAATTGTAAAATTGAATCGGCGATCGTTATTTATTTTTGGAATGAAGGCGCATTAGGAGACTGTTACCAACAAGTTCTGAGCTGACCTACTTTTGATGAAAATTTCTGGTGATTTTGATGAAAATCACTGGCGATTCTGACTTGGGCGGTGCCCATCTTAATATAGGCAGGATTTCAACTGGGGGTGGGGATTTCCAAGAGTTCAGTTCGCGTTCGAGTCCTAATGCCTACTGTACTTCGTAGGTCCTGTGACGTTAGTCACACTGCCATGTTGGAATTAGTGCCCCGTATATTCCGATTAAAAGTCAGTCATGGAAACCATGGACATCCCGGTTTATTAGGATCTATTAGATTGAATTTAAATCAATCCAATATATAATAACAAACTTGGATTTTCAATCTAGTAAATTGATTTTAATTGGATTAAAGTGGACAGTAACTCCAATCTATTTATTTAAGAGGTTTTCCGGAAGAAATCTCATATAAAGCTTGGATTTGGAATGTGAGGCGTAGCCCGCTGTGAATTTCACCCGTCTGGGTATTCGTATTTAAATGTTTTTGATCAGCAAAGCCTGTTTATTCCTAGGAAGTAGGCTTTCATTTGCAAATGTCCGGTAATGAGTGAGTGAGTCAGTCCATCTGAATCCTTTCGTCGGCAAAATAAGGAGAACCGTTGGTATTAGAACCTTGATTTTTGGCATGAAGGTGCATTAGTGGACTGTTACCAGCAAGTTATGAGCTGACCTACGTTTGATGAAAATTTCTGGTGATTTTTGATGAAAATCACTGGTGATTCTGACTCGGGCAGTGCCCATCTTAATATAGGCAGGATTTCAACTTGGGGCGGGGGGATTTCCAAACGTCCAATGCGTGTCGGAGTCCTAATGCCTACCCTACTTCGTAGCTCCTGTGACGTTAGTCACACTGCTCATGTTTCAAACGGCCAGACAAATTAAGACATCAAGAAGTTCAAACAAATATCGCGATAAAGGATACAAAATGGTGATTAGATGGACCGCGTTTTCAAAGTAGAGAAACAAACTATAGCTCATAAAATAATGCATGCCCCTATAAATCATAGATCCGCTCATTCAGTCGAAAAATACATGATAACCGAGCAAACCTTGCATAGATACTAAAACTCACAAACAAGGAATACAGGGGATGTTATCTGCATATACATGGCTTTGTAATCGCCTATGTGACGGCAAATACGATCGCAAAATATAATAAAAAAGTGTCGTTCTTTTCGGGATCGCAATTAATAGATTTTATTAACCGATAAACGCAATTTTTACTGTTAAAAATTCCAGCTGTTATGTTATCATCAGCATATACATGGCTTTGTAATCGCCTATGTGAGCACAAATATGATTTCCATTCTTTCCAGAGTCGCAATTAAAAATATCAATTTCCTTTGGCTGGGGAAATCGAAAATGAATTCCGAAGTACGGCAAGGTCATAACGTCTAAGAACGTTGTATTATGTAAAGAACATCATCCGGTCTTGTTGGCTTCTCTGTTGTAGAAATCTACCTTATGTTTTTAATTCCTACGAAGTAGGCTACAGATTGCAAATTGTCCGATAATGAGTGAGCCAGTGAGTCAGTGAGTCAGTCCATCCGAATCCTTTCGTCGGCAAAATAAGGAGAACCGTTGACATTAGAACCTTGATTTTTGGCATGAAGGTGCATTAGGGGACTGCTACCAACAAGTTCTGAGCTGACCTACTTTTGATGAAAAATTCTGGTGGTTTTTGATGAAATTCACTGGTGATTCTGACTTGGACAGTGCCCATCTTAATATAGGCAGGATTTCAACTGGGGCTGGGATTTCCAAGAGCTCAGTTCGCGTCGGACTCCTAATGCTGACCCTACTCCGTAGGTCCTGTGACGTTAGTCACACTGCTCATGTATATTATTTCATACGCATTTGGAGTTGGTGCTAACTGTCATACGAAATACTTATGAATATACGGCTGAATACGGAATGTCGTATCTGACGCTTGCTATTACCACTTGATTGACCTCAAGGTCAAATGTTGAGGTCTTGGTTGACCGCAAGAACAAAACACGAATAGTGTGTCTTAAGATTTATTCCCTGCTAAACCTGGTGCTGGGGGATGTTTACAAACGGAGTTGTTGTTAAGGATGTCCACTGGTGGTAAATCAAAGTAATTAACTTTTTGAATAATATGTGTTGTTGCATCCATAATTGTGTAATATGAGATAAAACAAAGAAAAAAATATGGGTTGGTGTGCATCTTATAGTTGTAGGCAACGTTAAGTGGACTGACCCATGCTCAATTTGATAACCCAGAAAACATAGGGAATAGCCCTAGTTTTGAAGCATATTCATGAAAAAATCATATAAATATTATTGAACTTTTTCTTATATTTTAACTGTTTGCAGATAATCTCAATGTCTATCAAAATTTATGAAATTGGATGGATGTTGCCATGCAAAATTCTCGGCTAGAAGGCTTTTAAAGGAAATCTCTATCTCTTAACCTAGGGAAGGGAGATAACCCAATAGGAAATACCACAAGCGGGCATCCTCAAGATTCAACCCCTGCTAAACCTGGTCCTGTGGTCGCTTACAAACGGAGTTATTGTTATAATGGTAAATCATATACTATGGAAAAGGATTATTATTTGCAGAATATCTACACCACTTTGCACGAGATGGATTTGAATAGAGAAACATTTTAGCCCGACGAATGAAAATAACTGACCGTACTCGCTTTTGATGCTGATGGGTTGTAGTGATTGCATTTTTATACACCTATACATGCTATTCTTCCGAAGTTTATAACGACGTGACACAATGGTAGCAAAACGGTAAGGAGTAAGTAGAGGAGGGTGTTCCTGGCCAAGGAGCAGGAGCAGTAGATCAGTATGGCGTCATAAGTAGCTCAGCATGACGTCGTAAGTAATAAGATCGAGACGGTGTTTTAGGTCAGTAGGTCAACATGACGTCATAAATAGGTTGAGATGATGTCATAAGTATGTAGATGGAGATGACCTTTGTAACTGGGTTATTGGGTCGAGATGGCGTCATATGTAGGTTGAGATGACGTGATATTTAATTGTATAGGTCGAGATGATGTCATAAATAAGTTTCTTGGCCGAGGTGTTACCATGAATGGGTTGGTGTCATATATAGGTCGAGATGACGTTATAATTAACTTTATAGGTCGACCCGACATCTTAAATAAGTTTGTAGCCTACCATGAATAGGTCGATATGATGTCATAACGAGGACACCTGTATCCGTCGACACGTGATTGATCACGTTCGCGGTCTTCACGAGTGCCTATCTTAGCTCGAACCATACGAAAACATCTTATTTTAGAAAGAATATTACATTTTGATGCTATAAATATGCGATCGATATATTTTCCGTTTATTCAGAAATCGGACATCGAGTGGTAAGAATCAATACCAGAGAAACCGCATCATACTTAAAGTTCTTTCTATAGGGGTTATTCCGATATTAGTTATCTACCTATAATTCATTGATTAGTTCATCGATACTTCAGGAGTACTAGTTAATACATAGTCGGTTTACCTCTCGTTCTTCGTGTACGATGTCCATTGCCCCATTTCGTCAGTTATAGACTATGTGTAAATGTGTGCTAAGGTACACCTGTGCTTATAAATGAATGTATTGTCAAGGTATGGAACTTGTGTAGTATCTACACTGCATCATGAAATTACACCTGTCTGATATGCACTTTATATAGATAAGGAGATCGCGTGCCCTTTCTATACTACATGTACTCATCGCGCACTACTCATCGCGCATGCGCAGTCGACCCATTCTACTGTAGGGTAGTGAAAACCCCAGGTCTCTCGCCCCACCCTATCCCACGCCACACCTATGCGACCCGCTGTGCAGTGAGTAAAGCGGAGTAGGAGGAGGCGGAGTCGCCTGAGATCGCGTGCCCTTTCTATACTACTCATCGCGCACTACTCTTCGCGCATGCGCAGTCGACCCATTCTACTGTAGGGTGCAAGCCTGGCCCATGGAATCTGAGGTAGTGAAAACCCCAGGTCTCTCGCCCCACCCTATCCCGCGCCACACTTATGCGACCGCTGTGCAGTGAGTAAAGCGGAGGACGAGGAGGAGGAGGAGGAGGACACGCCACGGATTATACTAGATATACTTTTCTTCGAAATTCCATCATAGCGAGCAATTTTAGACCTTCGAGCATAATCTACACGTCATGCTGACGTAGTAACTACCATTTCACCAAACCGCCTTGGCAGCATATATTTCACATTCATAATTTATACATCATGTTAACGCTATATTAACGAGAAAAATATTGCAGAGAAAGTCAATAATTGTATAATATCTATTTATCAAATAAGTGAGTGAGTGAGCGAGTAGGATTTAACGTCGTTTTCAACATTGTTTCAGTCATATCACGACGGTGCCTACATGTGCCAGAACACGAGAGTGTCCACAGTTCCTATTATTCTGGACACTGATCAGCCCAGTCAGTACAGCACCCGGTCACCCATCCAAGTATTGACCGAGCTCAACGCTGCTTAACTTCGGTGATCTGACGAGAATCGATGTGCCCAACGTGATGCGCCGTACCCGCTTATCAAATAAACACTCTTGATAACAGTACTTTAGTTCAATTGAAAGAGGCCATCTGAATTATGGAATTTGACTTACTTATGGCAAATGAACTTTTTAAATCTATATGTATGTCGTAACTAAGTATCATATCTTGATATTTGTCAATATATGAGTCAGCATGTTAACCAGTCTATTAGCCAACTCATCCAGTAATAAAACATTAATTACACCATTTATTCTGAGAGATTTCATATCATCAGAGCCGCAATCGGAAACTGCCTTGGTGGGTGGCAAATATAATATTGTTAAAAAATCATAACGAACTCAACTATTGGCATTTTCTTTATAATTATTCACCACATACAAAGGCAGATTATCTATACAAATCGTATTTGACTGTACTTGACTCAAAGCGCTTTCACATGTTTCGATGTTCTTGAGTAAGTTATGCCAAATCATCGACTCTATCAATTTGAAAGATGCTGTTATTATCCATTCGTGTAATCACTGATAACGTACGCCTATATAATCTCGCACTTATCTTCTGCTTTTCAGTCTAATTACTATCCCCACGGCGTTATGCCTCCATTACATACTTCGTCACCCTCCAGTTCACGAGTCGGTATATGTTAACCCTTAAATTAATATTGCGAACAGGTGTATTAACCCTATCTGGCCCGGGCTTTTTGGGACGTATCCTGGCCTGGGGGGCGAAATGGCCACCGTAATTTTTTTTTAGCCCTTGAGCTAGGGAGATGAAACTTATCACACCATATCCTTGGGTCACTCTCCACCAGAAAATGTAAAAAAAATCCAAGATGGCCGATTCGATGTCGTGACAGTGACGTCATTTTCAAAGACGGCATTTTTGGGTCGATTTTTCGGTCAGATTTTCGAATTTTTATTGATGCAATTTCTAGGCAAAAAACTGCGTGATAAATTAGTAAATATTAATGTGATGTGAAATAAAATAGTTTTTGTCCACTTTACATCGCGAAAAGGCAGAAATTTTGAAAAAAAAAAAAAAAAATCTGGTACCCCACGTGGTCGCCATCTTGAATTTACCCATGATCCTCTGCTCGGGGGGTCATGCGAAGAGGCTCAAAGTGACCCCAAAATGATAAAATATAAAGTCACGGAATGTCGTTCCGGAGATAGCGCAGAAAGTTTGGTGGGGGGGGGGGCAGGTAGGGTTAAAGTGGACTGATATATGTATGCTGTTGCATGTATGAGAAATTAACAATATGGGACGTGATACAGACACATAATCCCCTTCAATCAATCTCCAATACAACGTATCCTCAAACCATCTCCAATAGAGATTATTAAACTCAATATACGATTAAAATCTGCTTTACGTACCGCTATTGTTGTTACATTTTAACGAGATAACATATTCCGATGTTTTATCGAATTTGTCACATTATGAACTTAACGATTCAATATCAACAGGCCTAAATGGTGTTCTCTCAGTTGTCAGTCCCACTATATGAAACGTAGTTATACTCCCATACGTTGCATATTTCAACATAAATTTCTAAATAAAGCGATTTAGTCATTCGTAATTGTGTATCGCTGACATCAGTATTTTTTTCTGAAAAAATAGCGTATTGCGAAAGCCTGCTGATATTTCATTTTACCGAATTCACCACATTATATCAGTCGTGACGTCATGTATATCCTGCGTATTTAAAAGCTATCAGGCAACAAAACAACACATAAGAGTAGATAATTCTCTCCGGAGTAGGTTGAGCATATTCTGTAATACATCGTAATAACTTATCTACACATGCACTTCTTCCACTTGCGGTAGGACCCAAAACTTTCATCGTAAATGGGTGTACTAATTTCGTTGTTGTAAAATCCATGATTCTTCAAAATTATGTCGCTGCTTTAAAAGCGAGAGATGGACTGATTGTAAATCACTTATACCACCCTAAGTACACTTTCGCGCACATCATATAGCGTTTCCAGCTTGTACCGACTAACGGATGATCTCGATGTCCTCTTGGGGAATCCAACTCGCAAATTTGATAGGCCAACCCATGTATTTAACCAGTTTTTCGACTCTACCTCTCCTGAGAACTTTGCCTCTCCGCCATATCGCGTCGGGATCTTTCCTGATTCGCTGTAGTTCGCGTTTATAAAAAGTCCCCTGTACGCCGTCGTCCATAAAATCTTTGAATTCGTATACGGCGATGCCTCGCCTGCAAAATCGTTTAGCAATTTTGAAGAGTTCCTCTCTCCATTTGGTTTGATACTCTCTTTGGAAGGCGTACCTCGCGTGAGAGATTCTCACGGTATCACCGATGTTCAATGTAAACGGTTGTTTGCGACCTCGTTTCGCCGTGTCCACGTACATTTCTTTCCATATGAGGGCCTCGTTCCCTTCTTTAACTTCGGAAGGACTTCTGTTGCGTAGAGATGTGTGCGGTCGTTTATTGTAATCACGCACCAGGTCTTGTAAGACGTCTTAATAACGGTAGCGCTGTTTATGGGTGAAATATCTGTATATACTATTTTTCATCGTCCTGATGATTCTTTCCGCGCAATTGGCTTTCTTTTCGTAACGTAGAAATGAATGTCTTTCTTCTTCAAATAGGCTTTTACCTATCGGTTGTTGTGCTCGCTTCCTTTGTCGAAACGAAGATACTCGGGTTGTCTCCCCTCAATCAGGATTTGGCCGAGTCTCGAGATGATAGCCTTATGCTGTTATAGGGAATAGTGATAACCCACAGATATCGCGAGAAGACGTCTATGGTGAACAGAAGGAATCGCGCGCCATCGTTGTGCTCGGATACATTCGATCGGTATCCCAAAGATCATCAATCCCTGCCGTGACGACCTTGTTTCTCCTGAAGGTGTATCGAACTGGCTTTTCTAAGCTGTAAGCGTCCTGGTCGCTCAACCACCTCGTCAAATCAATAAGCGCTACGTTATATCCCTTATCATTCAATAAGGCGTGTACTTTAGAAGGCCCCGTGAAACAAATGATGTTTTTCGAGTTGAAGTTGACTCGCGACAAATAGGCTCACCAACCGGTCGCATCTATATCCATTGACTCGAATGATGAAGACAAAGACTGACATCGCTTAAGAAACCAATGCGTGTGTGGTATACATAACCATTTTTATTATTATTAAAGCAAATGATCTAACAAGTACAATACATAAGAAGCGGATTATACAAACAATGAGGAAAATATCGTCTCATAAAGTTGTATACATAACAATCGTTATGACAATAGTTCTGATCGAAATCCGTAACGATACTGGACAGGGATATACCCCGTATAAGCCGAAGTAGGACGTATATACAATAGTGACCGCTAGTAAAAGAGTTATCTCCTTGAAGCTGTCTATCGCTGTAATAATCGGTTGAATCGGTTGTGCTAAAAATAGATTGGCAGCTAGCGCACTATAAAAGCAAACGTTCTGACACTTTCAGCAGACATTCGTTCAACCACTTCCGCCACGATGTTCACTTGTACCACTTGATCCAAGTCTTTACACGCTTGCGCGACTTACACAGCCATGAGTCTACCATCCACGACGCTACTGCCCAGTATACCTGCGAGATCTGTAGGGATTTATTTAATCGCCTGGATAGTTCACACAGCCATGAACGGTGTCTCCATGAGACATCCAGGCATCAATGTGGGGATTGTGGACACCGCTTCAGACTACACAGTTAGTTGAGATCTCACCAACGTGTAATCCATGGACATGCACGCTTGAGGGTTGAGGCATCCGTGACGTTTGACCCCATCCATGAGTCTACTTTTCAAGTTCCTGTTGGCGGGTATGTTCGATCTGCAGGAATTCACTTAATCGTAAGGATAATTTACGGCGACATCAACGGTCGGTCCATAAGGCACCCAGTCATGAATGCCAGCTTTGCAGTCTAGTCTTCAGACACAGTCACAGTCAGTTGATCCCCATCAATCCGAAAGACGTCCACAATTTGTGTTCCATCCTTCAACATGACTTATACTTATTCTGAGGGTCGACTTCTGATTGGCCAAGAGTAGTCTGAGATCAGCACAGTGACGTTCTGATTTGAGAAAATCAGCTGACAATGCGACCAATACACGGACAATAGCATAAGTGAATTGTAAACACCCCCATAGTGGTTCCCCCAGCGTGGGGGTGCTGTGATGGAGGGGATAATAAAAGGATTTACCTGTAATCTTTGTTGTTGTTGTTGTTGTTATCTTTTTGGACTAATCAATCAGAATAGTACTTATCACGGACTACACTCGTAGAGCTACGTATAGGCGCGCATGTGTGACATGGTCTATAAAACACGCCCCTCTGGACCCACACTCCCATTCCTATTGTTACAGAGCCATGACACACACATACACACACACACATAGCCTTACTTCCACGACACACCTATCCAGCCGGAGTCTACTCTACGGGTGCTTCACTATGACACCTCCCCCGACCCAATCGGACCAATAGTGCTCCCTCAATCACTCAAACACACTTCCATGCACGTCCTGAATGCCCACTTTGGTTACTCCTCCTACTGATGACGTCATCGATGACGTGGACATCCCTCAAGT
This sequence comes from Hanleya hanleyi, assembly GCA_036873755.1. Lineage (NCBI taxonomy): Eukaryota > Metazoa > Mollusca > Polyplacophora > Lepidopleurida > Hanleyidae > Hanleya > Hanleya hanleyi. Next base: position 14,602 of record JAVTVY010002304.1, read on the forward strand.
CGAGGTCTACACACCGAGGGCTTCACTTTGACACATCACACAACGCATTCGGATCAAGAGTGGTCCCTCAATCGCTCAAACACCCTCCCACTCACCCCCAAAATGACCACTTTACTTACTACACCCCAACTGCGCATGCGCAGGTTGACGCGACTTCCAATTAAAAACACGCCAGTCGGACTCGACCCCACGACAGCTTCACACTGATACCACACATGGTCTATTTGGACCAGGGATGGTCCCTCAATCATTCGGCAGATCTCCACGAGCCCCCAAAATGACTACACCCCAACTGCGCATGAGCAGATTGAAGCGACTTCCAATAAAAAAAACCCCACGCCAGTCTGACTCTACCCCACGAGAGTTTCAAGATGACACCCCACACGGTCAATTGGGACCACGGATGGTCCCTCAAACACACCTCCACGAACCCATAAAATGCCTGCGTTCTATACTTCGGCCAGACTGCGCACGCGCAGAATAATGAAAACGTACGATACGTTAGTTCAGTTGGATGGTTTCCCACGAGAGCTTCAAAATAAGACCTCATACGACGCAATCGGACCACTATGGGTCCCACTAGACCCCAAAACACCCACCCCAGCGCTACTTGCCCAATGCGCTCACGCACAGCGACTTTTTAAAAACATTTCACCGCTGGGCTTCGAGACCCCTCCCATCGTGTTCTACGTGGTGAGACGTAACGTGGTTACACCCCATAGTAAGATCCACAAGAAAAAAAAAAAAAATAAAATAAAAAATGACCACCCCTATATACAGGCATTCCCGTAAAGATTTACCGTCACTGAGTTGACAAGGGACTACTTTCTGTGCGCGGAGGCTTCTCCCCGATCGCATCACCGCCGACCGATGAGGAATACATCCCCCGTAACCCGGATATCCAAAATTCACTTGTTATCTTGACGATATGCCGCGTACTTGTGAAATGGATAGAATTAGCGAGCTGGTCCCATCTGGACTCGGTAGCTCAGTTGGTAGAGTATTGGGACGGTATCTCTTAAGTCGTGAGTTCGATTCTCACCCGAGCTATAGTATTTTCTGGCAGGGTGTTTCACAATTTGTGTTCCATCCTTCAACATGACTTATACTTATTCTGAGGGTCGACTTCTGATTGGCCAAGAGTAGTCTGAGATCAGCACAGTGACGTTCTGATTTGAGAAAATCAGCTGACAATGCGACCAATACACGGACAATAGCATAAGTGAATTGTAAACACACCCATAGTGGTTCCCCCAGCGTGGGGGTGCTGTGATGGAGGGGATAATAAAAGGATTTACCTGTAATCTTTGTTGTTGTTGTTGTTGTTATCTTTTTGGACTAATCAATCAGAATAGTACTTATCACGGACTACACTCGTAGAGCTACGTATAGGCGCGCATGTGTGACATGGTCTATAAAACACGCCCCTCTGGACCCACACTCCCATTCCTATTGTTACAGAGCCATGACACACACATACACACACACACATAGCCTTACTTCCACGACACACCTATCCAGTCGGAGTCTACTCTACGGGTGCTTCACTATGACACCACCCCCGACCCAATCGGACCAATAGTGCTCCCTCAATCACTCAAACACACTTCCATGCACGTCCTGAATGCCCACTTTGGTTACTCCTCCTACTGATGACGTCATCGATGACGTGGACACCCCTCAAGTCGAGGTCTACACACCGAGGGCTTCACTTTGACACATCACACAACGCATTCGGATCAAGAGTGGTCCCTCAATCGCTCAAATATACCCCTGCGCACCTCCAGAATGACTACTTTACCACACCCCAACTACCCATGCGCAGATTGGCGCGACTTCCAATAAAAACACGCCAGTCTGACTCTACCCCACGAAAGCTTCACTAGAATACCCCAACCGGTCCATTTGGACCAACGATGGGTCCCTTGATTGCCCAAACATGTCATTTCCCACGTCCAAAATGACATCTTCCGTTACTACTACCCCACTGCGCATGTGTAGCACGATGCGACTACCAACAAACACCATACCATTCGTCGTCTACATGCAGAGAGCTACAAGATGACACCCCACACGGTGCATTCGTACGATGGATGATCCATCTATACCACAAACACCTTCCTTCACACCCCTGAAATGGCCGCTTTCGCTACCACTCGTACAGATGACGTCTCCGCTGACGTCACAGATGACATGGACATCCCTCAAGTCGGAACCACGAGAGCTTCAATTTGACACCCCATACGGTCCATCTGGACCACCGATGGTCTCTCAAACAAACCCCGTACACCCACAAAAATGCCCGCTTTCGCTACTACGCCTAGTGATGACGTCACCAATGACGTGGACATCCCTCATGTCGTGGTTCACTGCCCGAGAAGACACATCACACGACACCTCCCACGATGCATTTGGACCACGGATGTCCCTCTCTACTCCTACGCACCCCCAAAACACCCGCTTTCGCTACTCCTATTACTGATGATGTCAGCAATGACGTAACAGATGACGTGGATGTCCCTCGGGTTGTGGTCCACACCACGAGGGCTACACTTTTGACACCTCACACAACGCATTCGGGCCAAGAATGGGCCCTCAATCGCTCAAACACCCTCCCACTCACCCCCAAAATGACCACTTTACTTACTACATCCCAACTGCGCATGCGCAGGTTGACGCGACTTCCAATTAAAAACACGCCAGTCGGACTCGATCCCACGACAGCTTCACACTGATACCACACATGGTCTATTTGGACCAGGGATGGTCCCTCAATCATTCGGCAGATCTCCACGAACCCCCAAAATGACCACTTTATTTACTACACCCCAACTGCGCATGAGCAGATTGAAGCGACTTCCAATAAAAAAAACCCCACGCCAGTCTGACTCTACCCCACGAGAGTTTCAAGATGACACCCCACACGGTCAATTGGGACCACGGATGGTCCCTCAAACACACCTCCACGAACCCATAAAATGCCTGCGTTCTATACTTCGGCCAGACTGCGCACGCGCAGAATAATGAAAACGAACGATACGTTAGTTCAGTTGGATGGTTTCCCACGAGAGCTTCAAAATAAGACCTCATACGACGCAATCGGACCACTATGGGTCCCACTAGACCCCAAAACACCCACCCCAGCGCTACTTGCCCAATGCGCTCACGCACAGTGACTTTTTAAAAACATTTCACCGCTGGGCTTCGAGACCCCTCCCATCGTGTTCTACGTGGTGAGACGTAACGTGGTTACACCCCATAGTAAGATCCACAAGAAAAAAAATAAAAATAAAATAAAAAATGACCACCCCTATATACAGGCATTCCCGTAAAGATTTACCGTCACTGGGTTGACAAGGGACTACTTTCTGTGCGCGGAGGCTTCTCCCCGATCGCATCACCGCCGACCGTATCACCGATGAGGAATACATCCCCCGTAACCCGGATATCCATAATTCACTTGTTATCTTGACGATATGCCGCGTACTTGTGAAATGGATAGAATTAGCGAGCTGGTCCCATCTGGACTCGGTAGCTCAGTTGGTAGAGTATTGGGACGGTATCTCTTAAGTCGTGAGTTCGATTCTCACCCGAGCTATAGTATTTTCTGGCAGGGTGTTTCACAATGTAGGAATATAATTATACTATAAATGTCTACATGATCATCTACAATAAAAGCTTGGTTGAAATACTAGTCATCGCGGGAATCAGGTTTTGGTTTTTTGATGTTTTTTTAGAAGTCAGTATATGCATTTAATGAGTATGTTGCTTGTTCGTATTCATTAATGACATGCGGATATACTTATAAGTCTTCTCTGCGTCATGCCATTTCGTTTTCTTGTAATGGATGTCACATATCATTCTGAAATATGTCGAATATATATTACCACAGGCAGTTTTATGCGCAGCTGACATATGGTTGAATTCTTCAAGTTACAGTTCACGGTGAGCATCCATTGGTTTAAAGTAGAAGCCCAGAATCAGGCAGCATTTACGACTAACACAAGTAGGTATAAATTGTGTATCTTTGGCCAACTGCAGTTGTCGCAAAACCATTGTTCAGTAAAAGCCAAATGTCAGGCAGAAATATCCGTTATATAAGCAGATTTAATACATAGACATTCAAGAATAGAAATTCAGCTAAGATAATGTGAGCTCACGGAAACGCCATGTTCACAAAGTAAAATCGCATTTCATCTTTTCTCAACATTTTATGCTTTCCTAGAAGGGAAAACGCACATCAAGGACGAGGCTAAGTTCGGATATCACCAAATTTGGATATTGTTCGTACAGGGGGATTCCGACGACAAACTTTGGCCTCGAAGATCAGCACAGTGCAGAAGAGGGTCGTATTCAAGAGCAACAGATATCATCGTTTCCCAGAGAATGTTCATTATAGGTCAAGCACAGCGTTCTGGCAGAAGCGACAACTTTTCACACGAGAATGTATCTAAGTCAACAGAAACGAGTACATTTATGCTGAATCTAACAAGGGAAATGACATTCACAGGCGACAATCTAGTGTCGTTTGTAGCATATAGTTGCCTATTCGTGGTGGCTGCTGTTGGAAACTTGACAGTATTCATAACACTGTTTCGAAATAGACATCGAAAATCTAGAGTGAATATGCTGATCATGCATTTGGCTATGGCTGACCTAATCGTGACATTCGTTATGCTTCCGCTGGAAACCATATGGTACATGACAGTTGAGTGGAAATCTGGGGATGCTCTGTGTCGGATTTTAATGTTTTTTAGGGCGTTTGGATTTTACTTATCTTCGTTTGTACTAGTGGCAATCAGCTTAGATAGATACTTTGCCATAGTTCATCCGCTCAGCCGCCTGGACCATGCTGATAAGAGAGGGAAGATAATGCTAGCCTTAGCATGGATATTCAGCGGAGTAGCTTCAATAACGCAGGTAAATCTAACTAACTCGCTTTCCATGTAGCTATCCATTCTACGTGTACATTAAGTTCAACTTGCGAGCTGAGAAGTTTGACATATATAATAATCAATTCCTGGTTGATTAATCTATTTGTGATGTACTTTGAGTTCGTAACTAGCCAATGGTTTATATACAGTTGGGGATGCCCGATCGGAAAGTGCATGAGAAAAAGCCTGTTATGACTATAAAGATCATTTAGGATTCGCACTGTTGTGATTAAATCGGAGGATAAGATTCGGCATTTATAAAATGATCGTGTCCCACGCACACGAACCCATAATACCGTTCCAAAGAATCTGTTAGCCAGATATGAAAGAAAATAATGAACAGGGCAAATTTGATCTTATCTGGCTTGGGAGTGGAGGGGTATTGGGAGTGCCTTCGAAGTTTGCCTAAATTATAAACCTTTTGTAGATTTCTCCAAGTTACATGGGAACGAAAACTGAGTGAATTTAAAATAGCGTCCACGGAAGTTCTCAGTTCCGTTTTCGCCTATTGCATGGAGTCATAAGGTATATAAATATTTATCGAGTTACTAGTTTGGTGTTGCAAAATAAATCTCCCTAGTATAATCCGTGGCGTGTCCTACTCCTCCTCCTCCTCCTCCACTTTACTCACTGCACAGCAGGTTGCATAGGTGTGGCGCGGGATAGGGTGGGGTGAGAGACCTGGGGCTTTCGTTACCTGAGATTTCATGGGCCAGGCTTGCACCCTACAGTAGAATGGGTCGACTGCGCATGCGCGATGAGTAGTGCGCGATGAGTAGTATAGAAAGGGCACGCGATCTTCCTATCCCTATAGGTGTGGCGCGGGGTAGGGTGGGGCGAGAGACCTGGGGTTTTCGCTACCTGCGATTCCATGGGCCAGGCTTGCAACCTACAGTAGAGAATGAGTCGACTGCGCATGCGTGATGAGTAGTGCGCGATGAGTAGTATAGAAAGGGCACACGATCTCCCTATCCCTATAAACTAACCCATGGGGGTGAATGAGCCATGGGGGTGGATGAGCACTCGTTTGAATAATGACCCCTTCAAGCGTACAATGATACAAACTACCCACAGCGATTACAAATTACTGCGCGTTTTTATTGCCGCTGAAGTTGATATGATATGCGCATGCGTATATGCTCAGTGAAAAGTTGACAAAGATACATGTAGTTTAAATACGAGGACAAATTTCGGGAAAACGAGGCGTTGTTTATTAGCCCGACATTCCTAGGATAGACATGCTAAACTTTTTGTTGGATAATGCGGGATGCATCTTACTGCGTGAGAATTGAAGCTTCCGTTTCCAGAAACCTTTTGGAAACTAGATTGGAAACAGTAACGTTACAATTTCCAGTAGGTTTCCAGAGTTGAACTGAGTTTTCAGGCAATGTCGGAAACTTCGATTGTCAAACCTGTGAAAGCCCGACAAAGCAAGACAGGCTGGAGCTTTTCCCAAACCAAACTTTCTCCCCTTTCTCCGGAACGACAGAAAAATGAAAGCCGACCCTCCGCTACTTTATATTTTATATTGGGGTAATTTTAAGCCTATTTCCATAACTCCCCGAGTAAAGGATCATGAAAAATAATGAGGGAGGGGAAGCGGGAACGAAATTTTATTGCTATATGATGTGTGGATAAATGAGTCGCGTTCAATTTTTCTAGTGATCGAGCGGCTTGTCTGATATTGGTTTGATCTATTTTTCAAAAAAGCCATTCCATTGTACCAATAATGCGAAACGCTGAACCGATCTACGCCATACTTGTCATACGATCGATAGGTCGAGGTCTCCAAAAGTATCCCCATTTGGAGTGTATCCGTACAAAAGTATGGTCGACATCGATTAATCAATATCTTTGATGTTTAACCCTATCTGGGCTGGGCTTTTTGGGACCTGTCCTGGCCTGGGGGGGGGGGGGGGGGGGGGTGAAATGCCCCAACCCACCCTAATTATTTTTCTTACCCCTTGAGCTAGGGAGCTGTAACTTACCATACTATACCCTTGGGTCAAGCTCTACCAGAATATGTAAAAAAAATCCAAGATGGCTGTTTTGATGACGTCACAGTGAGGTCAATTTCAAAAACAGCATTTTTTGGTCGATTTTTCGAATTTTTTATTTATGCAATTTCTCCGCAAAAACTGCATGATAAATTAGTAAAAATTAATGTGGCGTGAAATGAAATAGTTTTTGCCCACTTTCCGTCGTGGAAAAGCAGAAATTTTGAAGAAATATGAAAAAAACTTTGCGTGGTACCCCACGTGGTCGCCAGTTTGAATTTACCCATGATCCTCTGCTCGGGGGGTTATGCAACCCGGGATCCCAATAGTGACTTATAGTTCATAAAATAAAATGGAATTGTTGAGCGTGTGACCATATATTGATGTTGAGTACTGTTATTGTCGTAATATTTGTGGCACATGGATGGGTATCAATAAATGTACCGTGAGCGTGAGGGGTGGACTATTCGTCGTCATGTCTGCGCCATCTCGACAAGTCGGCATGTCTCCAAAACACTAGCGTGAATTAGTTTCCATAACCTGCTTACTTCCCCTTCCATTGTGATGTTTTCATTTTGCTGTAAAGCAGTCTCAGAATAATATTTGTAAATATTCGGGTTGACGTCAGGTGGATGGCGGGAATCACGTGATATTGAAATATGGGGAGAGACGAATGGCCTTGGAAAATAAGGGAGATCGTAAATAAGGATGTGCATGTGATGTGACCGATATCGACCCCATCGACGGCACCATCTGCAATGTCGGCAAGTCGGCGTGTTGGCAAAATTTGGGACAAAAATGAATGAGAAAGATAAGCTGGTATCGAAGTATTGCATACAAGGGGAGGTAGCCAGTGTATGCGATCTCGTCTCCATTTTGGGGTTATTTGTAAATAAGGATGTATATGTGAGGTGCCTGATACCGATCATGTCGTCGTGTAGATTGTCGGCAAGTCGGCTTGTTGACGAAATTGGAAGAAATATAAATAAGGGAGGTAACCTGTGGTTAATCTAGCCTGAGTTACTGCCCCTGTTATGAAAGAAAAGGAAGCAAGGGGAGGTCGGCAGTGTAAACGATTTCGTCCTTTTCGGGTTTGTTTGTAAATAAGGATGTAGGGTCTATATGTGAGGTGCCTGACACCTACCCGTCGACGTCGCCTTGTAGGGTGCCGGCAAGTCGGTGTGTTGGCAATATTTGGAAAAATATAAATAAGGGGGGCAACCACTGGTTATTGTAGTCTGGGTTACAAATAATCTGTAGACCCTGCTATTGAAGCATTGGAAAGAAGGGGAGGTAGCCAGTGTACACGATTTCGTCTCCTCGGCGTATATGTAATGTCACTGATGTCACCCTGTTGTGTTACCATCACTCTTCGGAGTGTCGGCAGTAGTATATAAAGGGCAAATTGGCGCGTATTTAGGGGGAGATAACGCTGTTTGAACAATTTTTCGCGGAGGATGCGGAGCTCAACGTGAAGATCACGTGATCGAGAGGTCAAGGTCACATCCGGGTCAAAGGTCCTTTGAAGGTCAAAGGTCACATCCGGGTCAAAAGGTCAAAGGTCACTTCCGGTCACGTGACGGCACAGCAATAAGGCTGAGACCCCAGTGACTCCCAATGTCAATCTCCCAAAACATGGTCCCCGACAATATTGCCATCTATTTGTCCATGTTAAATGGCCAGTGGGGAACCCTCAGTGTCTCCATACAGCGAGAAACCGTATTGGCACCAAAAAAACCTTGAAACCATGGGAATGAAGACTCATAGTAATAAACATAATCTATAGGTGTTCTACTATTTTATTATGACGACTCTAGCATTCGTGCGACCCCAAGGTCGAGCGTTTATTGTCCAGTTGCACAAACAAACATGGCGAGTTTCAACATGGCGACCACACAAAGTTCGTCCTACGTATGATGACCGGCAAGGAAGACAACTCTGACGGGGCGAACCCTCTGTAGGCGCAAATCCCCGGTGAGCTCCCCTGAGACGTTTTGGGGCCGAGAGGGGCCCTATTGGTCCGCTGGGTCGAGTGAGATATCAATGTAAAACATACGTGTTGAAGCATCCGACGGATGGGGTGTGACGTGGAAGCGACGTCATTCTGTGCATGCGCAGGAGACAAAGGGTATGAAAATAGACGTTTTGGGGTCTAGGGGGTGACGGGCGGTCCGATTGGATCGAGTGAGATATCAATGTAAAGCACACGTCAGGTAGCATCCGCCGGGATGGGTGTGACGTGAAACCGACGTCATTCTGCGCATGCGCAATAGATAAAGGGTATGGCAATAGACGTTTTGGGGTCTAGGTGGGTCACTAGTGGTCCGATTGGATCGAGTGAGGTATCAATGTAAAGCATTCGTGAAGGAGCATTCGTCGGGAGGGGTGTAACGCGGAACCGACGTCATCCTGTGCATGCCCAGTAGACAAAGTGTATGGAATATCCGTTTTGGGGTCAATGTGGGTCACTAGTGGTTCGATTGGATCGAGTGAGATAGCAGTGTAAAGCACACGTGAGGGAGCATCCTGGGGGATGGATGTGACGTGGAACCGATGTCATTCTGCGCATGCGCAGTAGACACAGTGTATGGAAATAGACGTTTTGGGGTCTAGGTGGGTCACTAGTGGTCCGATTGGATCGAGTAAGGTATCAATGTAAAGCACTCGTGAGGGAGCATCCGGCGGAAGGGGTGTAACGTGGAACTGACGTCTTCCTGCGCATGCGCAGTAGACAAACTGTATGGAATATCCGTTTTGAGGTCTAGGTGGGTCACTAGAGGTCCGATTGGATCGAGTGACATATCAATGTAAAGCACACGTGAGGGAGCATACGGCGGGAGGGGTGTGACGTGGAACCGATGTCATTCTGCGCATGCGCAGTAGACAAAGGGTATGGAAATAGACGTTTTGGGGTCTAGGTGAGCCGCTATTGGTCCGATTGGGCCGTACGAGGTGTCAATGTGTAGCATTCGTGAAGGAGCATCCAACAGGATGTGTGTGACGTAGAACTGACGTCATCGTGTGCATGCACAGTAGACAAATCTTATGGAATAGACGTTTTGGGGTCTAGGTGAGCCACTATTGGCCCGATTGGGCTGCTCGAGGTGTCAATGTGTAGCATTCGTGAAGGCGCATCCGACTGGATGGGTGTGACGTGGACTGACGTCATTGTGCGCATGCGCAGTAGACAAAGTGTATGGAAATAGACGTTTTGGGGTCGAGATGGGCCCTTAGTTTCTGACTGGACAAGAGCAGCCGAGAATGCATCTAACGGGCAAGAACGAATATGACAGAGACAGCGCCAAATGGCGGCCTCTGATTGGACAAGAGTCTTCTTGAATTGAAAACATACCCAGCGCGACTCCCCAGCGTGGGTATGATATAACATTGGGGAGAATAATCTATATGAAAACTTGTTGTTGTTGTTGTTCTCTCATCTGTCATCCTTGTTGTTGTTGTTTTTCTCTCATCTGTGTATATCATGACGTCAAGGCCCAAGAGTGCTTCAACCTGATACTTCACTCGACCCAATCTGGCCAATATTTGCCCATGTCAGCCCCAAAATGTCTATTTCCATACCCTTTTCCAACAATTCCCTGTCTGCCCATGGGGAGATTGATGATATTCCTACCCCACATCCACCCAGTCGGATGCTCCCTCACGTATGCTTCACATCGATACCTCACTCGACCCAATCAGACCATTAAGGGCCCATCTCGACCCCAAAACGTCTATTTCCATACTCTTTGTCTACTGCACATGCGCACAATGACGTCAATTCCACGTCAAACCCATCCCGTCGGATGCTCCTTCACGAATGCTACACATTGACACCTCGCGCGGCCGAATCGGGCCAATGGTGGCTAACCTAGACCCCAAAACGTCTATTTCCATACACTTCTACTGCGCATGCGCACAATAAAGTCAGTTCTACGTCACACCCATCCCGTCGGACGCCCCTCCACGAATGTTACACATTGACACCTCTCACGGCCAAATCAGACCAATAGTGGCTTCCCTAGACCCCAAAACGTCTATTTCCATACACTTTGTCTACTGCGCATGCGCAGAATGACGTCGGTTCCACGTCACACCCATCCCGGCGGATGCTCCCCACGTATGCTTTGCATTGATACCTCACTCGATCCAATCGGACCACTAGTGACCCACCTTGACCCCAAAACGTCTATTTCCATACACTTTGTCTACTGCGCATGCGCAGAATGAAGTCGGTTCCACGTTACACCCCTCCCGACGGATGCTCCCTCACGAGTGCTTTACATTGATACCTCACTCGATCCAATCGGACCACTAGTGACCCACCTAGACCCCAAAACGTCTATTGCCATACCCTTTATCTACTGCGCATGCGCAGAATGACGTCGGTTCCACGTAACACTCAATCCGGCTGATGTTCCCTCACCTATGCTTTACATTGGTTCCTCACTCGATCCGGTCGGATGAATAGTGACCCACCTAGACCCCAAAACGTCTATTTCCATAAACTTTGTCTACTGCGCATGCGCAGAATGGCGTCGCTTCAACGTCACACCCCTTTCGTCGGATGCTCCTTCACGGATGCTTTACATTGATACCTCGCTCGACCCCATCGGAACAATAGGGGCCCCTCTCGGCCCCAAAACGGGCCCCAAAACGTCTCAGGGAAGATCACCGGGAATCTGCGCCTACAGAGGGTTCGCCCCGTCAGAGTTGTCTTCATTGCCGGTCATCATACGTATGATGAACGTTTTGCGGCCGCCATGTTGAAATTCGTCATGTTTTTCTGTGCAAACTGGACAATAAACGCTCGACCCTGGTCGTCATAATAAAATAACGACTTTACTTACTACACTCCAATCTGCGCATGCCTAAAGTCGTCATAATAACATAGTAGAACACCTATAGATTATGTTTATTACTATAAATCTTCCTTCCCATGGTTCCAAGTATTTTTTTTCGTGCCAATATGGTTTCTCGCTGTATGGAGACACTGAGGGTTCCCCACTGGCCATTTAACATGGGCAAATAGATGGCAATATTGTCGGGGACCATGTTTCAGGAGATTGACACTGGGAGTCACTGGGGGCTCAGCCTTATTGCTGGGCCGTCACGTGGCCGGAAGTGACCTTTGACCTTTTGACCCGGATGTGACCTTTGACCTTCACATGACCTTTGATCCCGATGTGACCTTGACCTCTGGATCACGTGATCATCACGTTGAGCTCCGCGAAAAATTGTTCAAACAGAGTTATATATCTCCTCCTAAATACGCGCCAATTTGCCCTTTATATACCACTGTCGGCAAGTCGGCTTGTAGGCGAATGAGAGAGAAACGTAAATAAGGGGGGAAAATTTAGATTGGAGTGCATTTTTTAGCTGTACACACTGTTCAATGGACTGACCCATGGTCCATTTGATAACCTTGAAATCATAGTGAATAGCCCTGGTTTTGTAGGTGATTCATGAAAAAATCATATAAAAAGTATTTATATCTTTTTCTTTTATTCTAGCAGTTTTGAAGATAATCACAATTTCTATCAAAATTTATCAAATTGGATGACTGTTGTTGGACATGTTCAAGGGTTGGAAATGGGTTGGAAATGCACAACGATAAACTGAGAATGGGGAGCGGTGTTTGGCTAAGTTTAAGGGTCGGTTTATTGTGTGATGGCAGTATTTTCTTTCATCCACACGAACTCATGAATTGGCTGCCAAAAGTGGACAATAATAACAGTAGTGTGCCAACAGCGTGTCAACAGCCGACCTGCCGATGGGAGATATAGGCTGTTTCTCATAGGCAGACTGTCGACATAGTCATACGAAGACATCCATGTATCGTATGGTTGGTATGTGGTGGACAACGATGCATAGTCATTACGGTAGACCTAATCACTCAGTTGAATACATTCGCCAAACAGTGTTTATAAACAAACGATACTTCCGGAGCAGCAAGGTTGACTTGGGCCGCAATGACGAACGAACGAATCCCAAATTCGAGACTGAAATTTGCACCCAACTCCCCATTTCTGGGACAGTCTTGGTTAATCCTTGTAATTCTCGCCCGAATGGAACGTAATATCACACAAGGTACTGCTTGATGTGTAGATTAATAAACCATGTTCTATTTTCCTACTGATCGATCGGATTTCTGGCAATATTGGTTTGATCACCTGAACATGTTTGGTAGACATGATCAATTGGTCGGTCTAAAAAAATCATCAACTGAAGTTGCTCCGAAAACAATTAGTTGCCATCGACCAATCAAAATCGTCAGAGTTTACAGTATGTATTTCGACGTGACAATGAGAAGAGGAACGGATTCCAAAGTCGTGCTTTGCATTGATTCACACAAATGGACCCTAAAAAGGCCATATTACTGACACATTGTATCTTTCATTGCCCTTCGCAGTTCTGTTTGGATTTAGAATTGACTTTGGAAGGGAGTAGTTAAATTCAAGGACTACAAGGTGTTAAGCATTTTGTCAGGATTTATCGTACAAAAGGAGATGGTATTGCAAGGCGGGGTTTTTGCCCACAGCCAGCCTACTCATAGGAATGTATATTTCTTCTCTCCATCTGTCAATCCCAATGCAATGTACAACTTGTCGTCGGCGGCAACTGTCAATCAACGGACTGAATGTTACGGTGAAAAAGGGCCAAGTGTAGTATATAAAGAGGATTTAAAGTCAACTTGACCTACTTATTTGTTCCCCGGATAAAATTTGAGGGGGTGGTCACGTGGCGATCACGTGATTTAGGCATGTACTGACTTGTTCTGGGTGGGCTCTCGACGGGTGGGGTATGTGACGTCACTTCCTATCACGTGACCTTTGGGGGAATGTATTCCTCCGCGGTGATGCGTTCTGGCGGTGATGCGGTCTGCCTCCGCGGACAGAAAGTAGTCCCACGGGAAAAATGCATGAAATGCATGTATGGACCCAGGAATGTACTTACATGTACTGACCTTCAACATCCGGGACCTTTTCAACATCCGGGCACTTTTCAACATCCGAGCATTTTCAACATCCGGGCACTTTTGAATGACGTCATCACGATAGTACTCCACACATGACGTCAGATCGCGCGTGACCTTGGAGCGGGCTTTCCCTGTGGAGGTTTTTCCCCCGGGCCCGCCCGCCCGCCCGCAGCGCGCGGGTTATCCGGCCGCATGCGGGATCATCGGAAGTGCGCGGGTTATCTGGCCGCACGCAGGTGATATTACATCAAAATTTTATATTGGATCTACGTGTCATATTTTAGATATATTAAAAATCTCTCCACACATATATATATATATATATATATATTATATTAAAATATATGAATGTAAAAATAAATACTGATATAAATTAATACCTTTTTCTTTCAAAAAATAAAGTAATAATAAGGAAAAACAATAATATTAAAAAAAAAATTCTGGCGGGGGTGGGGGTTGAGCGCGGAACCTATCGATCAAGAGCTCGGTATGCTATCCACTCAGCCAAATTTCGGTCTGGCTACTAATGTGTTATATTCGGTTAAAATTGTATTTGATTTCTTTTTTTTATTTATTGCGCTAATCCCACGATAAAAACAGGCTAAAAAAATAACACAGACCAACCCAACAATAATATACGATCCAGCACTACGTAAACAATCAACTATTTTTGCTAAAACCATATAAGGGGGTTCCCGGTATTATGACGTCATCACCATAACAACAAGGGAGAATAATGTCGGGAAGGAGTGACTTGGTAAAAATCACTAATTTCTATGTGAAACTGAAAGAACGTAGCCGGAATAAAAGTAAGCTATCGTTCTATGACAAACAAATTCATGTTCTCAAATATTATATAAACGCGTTCTTTGTTCCTGGCGAACGAAAATTGTGTGAGCCAAAATGCAACGGTGTTCAGTCACCACGCACTCAGTGACGCGAGAATTTCTGGTCAGTTCATGAAATGTGAACAAACTTTCATTACTCATTACTCTGCCTCTCCCCTCACATTAATGCTAAAAATGTTCTACGACGTGTCGTATGACAGAAGTCTCGATCCGTCATCAAAACACGAAATTCATCTATAGATAACATATGTGCGTTGTTGTTGTTGTCCGTTTACGAGTTTGTACTTCGAGTCATTTCTTGTCTCCAAGACACATTACTCTACATGTATGCGGATATGTTCTATGTCTTCTAACACAGATCAGTATCGGCCCATCGAACTATAAGCCTATGAGTCGTCAAATCAACAAAACCAAAGGGGTTGTTGACCCTTTACCAGGTCCTAGTTATTCTGCTTTTTTAAAAACATACAACAGGGGTGAGTTTTGGGCAGTATACTGCAGCAAGAACACGATAAAATAATGCACGTATGATCAGAGAGAATAACTTCGGCGAGAAAAAGTCAGCAAAATTATACAATCGCATTGACAGTTTTGTGAAGTAAATTCTATCTTGTTTTTGTGCTTTAGATGCCGAAATTCGCCATTGCTGTTTAGTATGAAAATCGGTCAAAATATCGCAATTAGGATATATCCAAACTTGGATTTAATATCCCAGTTAGTCCTTTGCTCTGACCTGTTTACATGTTTAATCTTGAAATTAATTTTTTTTCTCCAAATTCATATGCATGCCTGGGCCTGGAAAAGTATCCTCAAACTTCCACTGACATATAATGTAAATGGCAAACATATCTCTTAGTCTGTGAAGCCCAAATTGTATGAAAATTGAATGCAAACATGTACAATATTTACATGCAAAATTCATATTTACTTTTGGGTCTAATATTTTCATGGCACTGTAAATGCATTGAAGAAATTCCTCCAACATGTCCCATAACATTTCTACGTAGTCTGTGGAATCAAAACTCTGCGAATAATCAACATGGAATTAGAATTTAGAATTGAACCGTTAATAAAATTGGTACATGTATATTTCAATAATTCATAATTCTTTAGCCTGTACATGTAATCTGTCAATTTACATGTTCCATTCGCTATATACCATATCTGTGCTGTGTTATACCATATCTGTCCTGTGTTTACAATATTTGTCCTGTGTTACCAATTAGGATATATCCAAACTTGGATTTAATATCCCAAGTGGGATATTTATCCCAGTTAGCCCTTTGCTCTGACCTGTTTACATGTATAATCTTGAAATTAATGTTTTTCTTCTCCAAATTCATATGCATGCCTGGGCCTGGAAAAGTATCCACAAACTTCTACTGACATATAATGTAGATGGCAAACTTATCTCTTAGTAAAGCCCAAATTGTATGAAAATTCAATGCAAACATGTACAATATTTACATGCAAATTTCATATTTACTTTTGGTCCTAATATTGTCATGGCACTGTAAATGCATTGAAGAAATTCCTCCAACATGTCCCATAACACTTCCACGTTGTCTGTGGAATCAAAACTCTGCGAATAATCAACGTGGAATTAAAATTTAGAATTGAACCGTTAATAAAATTGGTACATGTATACTGCAATAATTCATAATTCTTTAGTCTGTACATGTAATCTGTCAATTTACATGTTCCATTTGCTATATACCATATCTGTGCTGTATTACACCATATCTGTCCTGTGTTTACAATATTTGTCCTGTGTTACACCATATTTGTCCTGTGTTTACCATGTTTGTCCTGTATTGTACCATATCTGTCCTGTGCCTGTGTTACACCATATTTTTCCTGTGTTTACCATATTTGTCCTGTATTGTACCATATCTGTGAGATACTACTATGTACCTGTACATGTAATCTGTCCATGTACTCTGTACATTACTATGAACGCAGTATCCTGATAATATATCATCCAACGCCTACTATGTGCCTGTACATGTAATCTATCCATGTTGCTTGTACATGTATTTACACTCTGTCCATGTCGCTATATACCTGAAATATTGCGGAATGCGACGTTAAATTCTATTCACTCACTCACCCTGTACTATGTGTCTGTACATGTAATCTGTACATGTACTCTGTCCATGTACTATGAACACAGTACTCTGATAATATATCATCCAACACCTACTATGTGCCTGTACATGTAATCTGTCCATCTACTCTGTACATTAAATTCTATTCACTCACCCTGTACTATCATGTACATATTCTCTGTACATGTACTATGAACACAGTATCCTGATAATATATCATCCAACGCCAACCTCAACGCTTCAACGCCCTGGTGAATTAGCCCAAAAGCTCTGATTTTTCTAGACGCTAATTCAATGGAAATGCAGTGACGCCCGCCAATTACAAGCGTCTAGTCCGTCATTCATAATCCAGCCGTCGTCCATTAGAGAATATCCGCGTCCATAATCCAAAGACCTATTCCATTTTCCATATAACAGTATTAGCACCAAATTCAAAAAGACAATCATAGTATACAAAATCATAGGCTTGTTTCCTGCAAGAGAGAAGCGGTCAGCAGTTTTCAATGATGCCGGCAAGACATCATGATGTTCCAAAAATATCAAATCCGTATCGCTGATCAATATTCTTAATCCATAATATTCGTTGTAAAGTCGTCATCTAAAGAATGATGTATCTCAGTCACGCTTTGATTGTGACTGTTCATATGAGTACCATGAGGATCTTGAAGTACATGGGTTCATACGGTCCCTAGCCCCGGGTTAAGCGGAATGAGACACAAGTTACGAAACGTAACGCCATAGATCTTGCACGCTACGTTCGTATTTTGCTATCAGCATGCGATATGTATCGCCAAATTTGATAAACTTTGAGTGGAGGCGCTTGATGGAATAGCCCTGTTTTTAAGTTTCTGCAACAATGTTTTGTGACGTTGATTAAAATCATCACATTTAACACAGGATCTAGCAAATGCTACTAAGCGAGATATGTATACGCCATATGCAGGTCCACTGGAATATTACTATCCAGAAAGGGATAGTTTACGATGTCGAAATTGTAATCATCTCTTTTGTCATAAAGTCGACGAGAGAGAATGCCCGCTTCATTTTTATAGAGATAGAGATCTAAATAAGATGTGCCTGTGGGCTATCTGTAGTTTCCTTCAAATCCAGTGAAGGTGGATATATATCCTTCACTGCGTCATTTATATAGCGATTATCCACAGCGAGAAGATCGTCTATGTAGCGTTTGGTGAATGAGAAGGAACGGGCTTTGAATGGATCGGGTTTTGAAAGCGCCTGCATATAGTCATATTCATAAGAGAACAGATACAGGTCAGCCAACAGGGGTGCACAATTAGTACCCAATGGAATACCTATATGCTGCTGATATATTGTGTTGCCAAATTTCACATAGATATTTTTAATGAGAAATTCAAGCAACTCTATAAACAAAGAAACATCCCATGAATGATATCTCTTGTATGTAGTAGAGCTAAAGAATGCTTTATGGCTTCTGACATTAATATATCTACGATCAGTTTTCTTGAACACAGATACTATTAATGAACTTAGACGGTCAATAAGGTCCTGATGGGGATTGTAGTATAGAGAGTCGAGAAATCCCATGTGGATACATGTCTGTACGGTATGTGACCTTTAGCATCAAGTTCTTCCGTAAGACATTTTGAGTTTTTCAATATCCACATGCATTCAACGCCAGAGTTCTTAGAAATAATGGCGCAATACCTTTCCCAAAATGCTTTTACCTCCTGAAGGGCCCTCGCCAATAGGGTTGAAAGAAGCTTGGTGGTACAGCTTCTAGAACCTGCTATGAATCTAGCTTTGTATGGTGATTTATGCATTTTGGGAGTCCAGTATAGTTTTAGTATGTCGTTATGATTGGTTGGAAGACAAATACCTCTTTCCTTGAGAAACTTTTTGTGATTGTTAAATAAATCTTCCAGAGTAAATGCAGTTTGGGAGTAAGTAGACGTATTTGATGAAGGTATGTCTACACTCAATTCTTTAACCAGCACCTGGTAAGAGTAATATTTACATATGAATATTATATTATTCGGAGCTTTGTCTGCTGGGACTATGACGAATTTACTCTGGAGATTTGCTAGAACTTCTTGCGAATTGAGGTTTCTCAGTACTGGTTTTGCTTGGGGTATGCCCTAGCATAACGCCTTGACGCCATGATATAGACCGGAGAGAGAACAACAAGGATGAGAGAACAACAACAACAACAAGGATGAGAGATCAATCATTTTACTCTCCCCTCTATCATAACATACCCATGCTGGGGGAGCCGCGTTGGGTGTGTTTACAATACAAGAAGTCTCTTGTCCAATCAGAGGCCACCATTTGGTCCTGTCATATTCGTTCTTGCCCGTTAGATGTATTCTCGGCTGTCCAATCAGAAGTAGCCATTTCAGAAAGTTCCATCTTTGCTCGGTGTTACCTAATACGATTCCTACTCATTCATTCATCTGTCTGTACATATGTTAGAAGTCTCTCTTTCGAGATAATTGCGGCCATATTTTTCCCATACAAGGAAAAATTGGCTTTTGGTGGCAAGCTCTCACTTCGCCTTCTGGAAAGTCTCCTCTCCCCTCGTGCAAATATCACACCCGGCCAAGGGTGCACATT